>CM051379.1:17479059-17651145 GCA_028015245.1 Cardamine occulta | reverse complement strand
TTCTCAGGTTGAGAGTGGTGAATCCATGGACTGGCTGGTAGAGATCCATTTCACTTGATTGATGCCAAAGACAAAACTATGTTTTTACAAGGCTTGGAGAAGAAAGTTGAGAAAGAAAATGAGAAAGTGTCTCATCTGCATCAATGGATTCATTCAAACATTGAAAATCTCGATTATGGAGTAGGTAATATATCTTCTCTACCACTTTGATCCTCAATACCTCACATTCACTAGTTACACGGTAAATTTGGAGCTCAGATATATAAGCTTGTTCATTTATATCCCTTCCTCATATCATTCAGATGGCATCAGTGTGTAGATCCACCAGAAAAATTCATATCGAGATGGAAAGGGCCTTCGCTTGAGAAGAACCCCGAGTTTCTCAATAACTATCATGAACAGCGCGAAGCATTGTTTTCTGGAAAAGCTGCATCTGTATCTCCTGTGAAATATGAAGAACAGAGCTCTCTTCAGGATTTATCACTGTCTGAGAACACTCTTTCATCTGAAATTACCTCTAGCCAGCCAAAGATTGTTGTACAAGAAAGTGACGGATCTGTTAGACCTGGGAAAAAGTCAGGAAAGGAGTATTGGCAGCACACGAAGAAATGGTCACGCGGGTTCCTTGAGTTGTACAACGCAGAGACTGATCCAGAAGTGAAACCTGTTATGAGAGACATGGGAAAGGATTTGGATCGATGGATTACAGAAGACGAAATCAAAGACGCAGCTGATATAATCAGAGAGGAACAAGAAGTTGATGGAAAAGAAACTCAACAAACTCAAGAGAGAGATGGAGTTGTTTGGTCCTCAAGCTGTTGTGAGCAAATACCGCGAGTATGGAGAAGACAAGGAAGAAAATTATCTCTGGTGGTTGGATCTTCCGCATGTTCTGGTATGTTTAATTAAATAGACCCATTAATTAGAAGTGAAGAGTGAGTTAACCAAGTGTTAATTAATAGTTGACTTTGGAGAAGAGTCAAAGGGCATTTCGATGGAAGTTTGTATAGATGGGGTTACTTAGCAAAAGACACTGAATCAATCAAATGAGTAATTTTTGACAATTGTTAATTATTCTGAAAACCGGTTAACAAAATACTTACTACTGGAGTATTTTTTTATTAAAGAACTTTTGTTTTGACTATAGACAAAAAAAAGTTAACTTAATCCAATACACAATGTCCTCACCGGACTAACCTGACATATGATTAGGGTGTTAGACTTTCTTTACCAATAAACCACTGTAAAAGTGTAGCTTTCTTGACTTTTTTCTCGGATAGAACAGAGGAGTAAAAATAAAACAGAGGATATTTTTGAAACTTTTTTCATTTTTTTGATAAACGAAATTTTTTTTTCTTTGTAAACACTTTATTTGATTCAAGAATATTCAGAACCAAGGTCTCGGTGAGACATAGGCACTGTCATATTCGTCAATGAATTGTAATTTTTGTTTTTCTACTTAAAGATGGTTTAATTAAATATTTTACGTGAACCTTACAAATAAATTCAAGTTAAAACTAACTTGTTTTTAATGAATTCTCTAACATCCGTTAGTGAACATCGGTTGAAAATCCGAAATAGCAAATTTTGATTGTAAGGAGTCTAAAAATACAAACTTGAAAGAAATATACAAATTGATAAATAAATGTTATAAATTGTCTGGAGAAGCTAAAACAATGACATTCGGCTAAAGAACATCCTTCACGTAGCTCTCCTCGGAAGTCTCATCCCAAACCCACGCTTCAACTTCTCAATCCTGTACCAACCATTTCACATAAACTTTCTTGTGAAGAAAGGGCAGAGACAAAATCAAAAGTTGATATAAGACACAACTAAACAAAAAGGCTTACGTCGGGGCAAGTTTGCCGAGGCAATCAAGCTCTTCACCAGTGTCTTCATCTATGACTCTACCTGTAATGTCAACAACGTATGATCTATTTCTGTCTGGAGGAAGACCTCTACCCGCAAGCAAGTCTAAGTCTTTACGGTGAAGCTCTCTTCCATTCACAAACACTCCAGTGGTTCCACCAGAGCAGTTCTCTGGCATTGGGTAATTGAGCTCTTCTATGAATGGCTGCAACAAAAAGTTTTTTCCTTTCCGTAAGCTTTAGAAACATATTGACAAGAAGCAATATCAAAATGTGTTTTTTTTTTACCGGTAACATTCCAAGACCTGGACCTCCCATTACTCCCCAGAATCCAGCTCTGTAATCATACCTAGAAAGTCCCCAAAACACATTAATAAGTCATCAAGAAGATGATCATTGAAAAGAGTGGAATCGAATTCACAATATTTACCAGTAGTTTCCCGGTTGAATGGCTCCGGCTTGCTTCTCTGCTTTTCTAACCAGACGTTCAGTTAAAGGATGTCCATTTATCGAGACATTGCTTTTGTTCCCTTCATCATTCTGAATAGATTTTGTCAGATCCTTGAAGCTTTTCTTCACAATGCTTGCGAATCCGCTCTTCTTGGATCTTTGGTGTTGTTCTTTAGATATTCCACTATTATGATGAGAGTAATCATTGAAGGAAACTTCCATCTCAGTTGCAAGTGAAACCTCTTTCATGGAGTTCTGTCTCATTGCTGTTGTCTTGCTCAGTGTTCCTTTGTCTTGTTCTGAACGAGAGCTTCTGCTGCCTGCTCCAGACCGGTCATGATTTATAGAAGAGTAATCAACAAAGTTTTCGCCAAGAGGTTTAGCTGTTAGACTGTCTGAGCTTAGCTCGTCCTCGGAAAGGCTAGCGGAATGTGAATGAACGTGTTGCATATCTTGAGACTTGTCTGAAATCAATCCCGGAAGATCTCTTGGTTCATCATCCAAAGAATGAAACACGTAACCAAGAAGATCATAATCATCAGAAGTGTAATCAGCAGCAGCTACACGGGCTTCTCCTTGTCTCGTTGAAGCTGCTGTGTTAGTAGAGAGAACGAATTTGTTATTAACAACAGATAAATCTATCAAACATGAGCATGCTCCACACCGAACTCTCTGTTGTTTCTTTGTACCAGCCTCTGGTTTCTTTGGCAGTTGTAGAAGCTCAAAGCAGTTTTGACAGGTTATAAAAGGAGCACCACCTGCCAAAGGGCGGATATGTCGAGATCCGCCTGATAACACAACTTTAGGAGGACGAATCCGTGAAAAAGCATCAATTTGAGCATCACTGAAGTTACTAGGCCATCTTCCATGAGGCGGTAGACCACGAGAAGCGTAAGTTCTAGGATTATGCGGTGGAACAAAACCCATAACGTTCTCATGAGGATAAAAGCCAGCGTTATAAGGTGCATCAGGGATCACAGGTGCTGAACCTCGCCAGTATTTATTATCATAACAGTGGTAACAAGAGCAAGTTGAGTGATGAAAATGACTGTTTTGCTGCGGGTATGCGTCAAAAAGATCATGACCGTTGTTGTTGTTAGTATTACCGCCAACATATTGTCCCGAGAAATACGGATGAGGACCTCTTCCGTGCATTGGGAACCTGTGAGGGTCTCCATAAGAAGGATGCATCATACTATGGTGCTTAGGGACTTCATTGTTGTTGTTGTAAGGAAACTGCGGCTCAGGAAGTTGTTGATGGTAATAAGAAGGACCTCCAAGAACGTGATTCCCCGAACTGTGAAACCGCATTGGAGGCGGCTTGTTCAACCCCATGGAAGACGAAGAACTAGGAACCTGTTCTTTAGATTGAACAAGCTGTTCTTTAAGCTTTTCCAGCTGTCTCAGAAGTCCAGCTCGGTCTTGCTCGATTGCTTCATCACTCTGATCTTTCAAATGTTTCTGGAACTCAAGGAGTGAATCTGGTAAGTTGTAGTTAGTAGAAGAAGAAGTGCCTTCGTCACAAGGATACTTTGAAATGGATAATCTATTGATGACTACACCTTCAGAATCACATCTCTTAGTTGTTCTTTTCCTAAACCGATCCAAAACAGATTCTTGTCTCCCAGATTGAGATTTGGGGTCATCTTTATCTCCTAAGAAGATAGCCGATTCAAAAGCTTTGGTTTTAGAACCAGGATCACTCTCAACATCAACTGGAACATTTTGCTGGTGTCTCAAAGAAGCAGAAATTGATGGAACATCATCAGAGTCAGATGATGATGTTTCACTAGAATCCACAATGGGTTTATCTGGGGAAGTAGTAGAGTTAACAGAAATTGGTTTGGCTCTATCTTCCACAGACTTATCTAAAACCGAATCTGCTTCACGCTCCTTCATTTTGGCTGTATGTTAAAACAAGTCTCTTTAGGGTAAGCATTAAAAAAATGCTACTTCACTTGAATTAAAAAAACCCAGATCAAGAATCTAATAAACCTCGATTGTAGAAAAAACACCAAAACAAGAACTAAGAATTATCAAAATGAAAGATTTCTCTACACTGATTCCACCAAAAGCACACTCATCAAATCCTACAAAAATGGGCATTTCTAGTTGATTCTTGAAACTCAAAAGAAAAATTAAGAACTTACCACGAAGAACGGTGAAGCAACCACCGCACTGGAAAAAGGGGGAATCTTCAGGCTCTGATAAGAGATTCTCGCACTTTGGGCAACGAACTAGCCTTACTTTGGTCGACTCAGCCATTTCTTTTCAATTAAACGAACCCAGAAAATGTCTAATAAAAAATATTACCCACAAATCAGAAGGAGAAGAGAAAAAAAAAGGGAAACAGTTATGAAGAAAGAAAGAGAGAAAAACTGAACCTTTAGTTCAGAACTGTCGTCTTAGTTGGGTTTAGCTTCTCTCGTGCTAGTCGATCCCCTCTATACAAGCTTGATTTCCTCGGGAAAATCAAACCGGAACAAGAGAAAACCACAAAGAGAAAAAGACAGAGGAAACTGTTGTCTGAAAAAACAAACTGTGGAGTAAAATAAAGCAAGCAACTTGTGAATCTTTCTCTCTCTTTGTCAATCTTTTTTTCTCGTTTTGGTTGTTAGTTCTCGTTGAGTTCGAAGTTTGTTTTTGTTGGGAGAAAATCTGAGCTTGTGCTTTGTTTCTGCAATTTTAGCTCCTTTTCACACGGCAGAGTACAAACCAAATAAATCAATCACTTGGAAAAGAAACGGAGTCGTAAATTCTCTAAGACGACGGCGTTTTTACAGTGAGCGTTTACTTCTAGTTTGGTTTGTTTTCATTATTACCTCTCTCTCGCTCAGCTGTGACGCAACCACAATGGTCAGATTCATTATCAACTCACTATTTTACTAACGGCAATTCTCAGTTCCGTCTGATTCTTTGCTTTTCTTCGTTACCAAAAATAAGCTGCCGTGACCGTTTACTAGTGGTTTATGCTGACGTGTACATTTACCACTACATTCTTTTTCTTACCCATTTAAAACACAAATTAGTACTAAATGTTGGTTTCTCTATAATTGTTTTTTTTTTTTCCTTGGTTCCCAAAATTTTATATATTATATATTTCAATTTTCAGTGAGAAAAATGGAAGGATTAGCTTTTGCTTTTATAACAACCATATATATATGTATAGCTTTTCTTTTTAGGTTCGATGTCAGTGACCACTGAGGTAAAAAGAAAAGCAGGGTTTTGGCCTTTGTTAAAAGATGTGACAGAATAAAGATCAATATCATTCATAAATTAGAAGAAAACAAAATGAAAACATTAGATGGCGGAGAAATTTTACAAAAAAAAAAAACCGAATAGAAAGAAAAAATGAGATGGCAAAAAAAGAGGAAAAATATTCGTAAATTTAAAGGTCAAAGAAGACGAATGTTAATTAAAGTGTAGATTGTTACACATAATGGGGCCCAATATCACACCAAACGACCCACCCATAGTGGGCCCGCTTTCCTGATTTCTTCGGCATAATGAAAACCGAAGCTTCACCATATTTTCTTTCTCGTGTGTTTTTTCTTTTGACTGTTCTTTAACGCTCTTTTTTTATTAAGGACCTTTACTTTACTTTAATCAATGTGATCTTATCTTACTCTTAACTAGTATTAAGTATTAACCACAGAGGGAGAGGCAATTTTTGGGAGCATTTTACAGATATTTTGTATTTTATCTTCTTACATTTTTACTTGATTTTTAAGAAAAATTGCTACTTTGGTAATATGAAATAAATTAATAGACTTAACATTTCAACATTTAAAAAAAAAAAAAAAAACATGCATTGTGGTCTGGAACCCGCAAAAAAGATCTCTGAGGTGGATGGAGAGCCAGAGAAACGAGATTTATTAACTGCTTTTTCTGGAACTACAGTTGATAATGGATTATGCAATAATAGCTATTGGTCTGTTTCTCATTTATTTTAACACTTTCTTGTGAATTTAATTATTTGATTTGCTGCTCCCTTTTTCTTTCTTCAGCAGCCTTTGTATGATTATCTGAATTGGAGTGTAATATTACACCCCTCGATGGTACTAATATAAGTGTTCATTGTTCTAAAAATGTTATTGTCCTATATATTTTTTATTTATTCTGCATTGGATAATTTGGTGAATTGTTTAGATTATATTCATCAACAGATGGAATTCATACGTTATAACGATCAGATAGGAGGAATACAGCTTTTGAAAATGCTCATTTATATCTTAAGCTTTAAGTCTTTAATTCTTTTATATATGAAAGGATTTTATGTTGTAACGGCTAAACTATACCGAACAAAAAGATAAAGTAAATTTTAACGGGAAAGAAAATACCCTTTTAACTGTTCAAATTTGGAAAATGTAATGGGCCATATGAACTTTAACCAAACAAGCCCATTTGCGCCTACTCAGTTCTTAAGCTTTCTAAATTTCAAAGGTATAATACTCTAGAGTCAAGATTACATTTTACCAAGTTCCCAAGACATAATAAATCGCTGACTGAGTCAATCATTTGCTTGTGATATACTTGTACTTGTCAGAAGAATCATGAAAATTTCAAAGCTATTATACACATTGCTTCACATGTTTTGTCCTTCTCATTCACTTGTATTTTCTATCAAGTTCACATTTTTCTTCTGACACTTTCTTTCTAGACTCGAGATCTAAAGTTGATATATTCTCTTCATTACTATGCAATTCAACTAATTTCCTTTTAGCTAAATTCCAAATAATTGATGACTATTTTTTACCAAAAGGTTTCATGAGCATAGAAGAAAAAAACATTACTTTCGACTTGCGACGAGACGACCGTCTTATCGGTTGTCTTAAGCTTTCAATAAACATGAAGATTAGATTCTCAATTGTTTCAAACGCAAATTGTCATGTTCAAAATATATATTTTAAAAAAGAAACAATATAAAATATTTATATTACGTTTGCTTGTAAATTGACGAGTTTTTTTTTCAAATGTTATATCTCATATTTTCTAACGTAAACGTGAACTGCATGTTAATCCACATTATACGTGAAACTGTCATTGTTTATTTTTACAACGGATAAAACATTAAAATAAAAAGGTGAGAGAAAAATCACATCTTCGAGGAACCAGATCTTGTTGTCGTAATCCTTATCCCAGAGAGAATCCGACAAAACATCTTCTTCTTCTTGTAACCATCGACGACAACTTCGGCGTTTTTCTTTCTCTTCCACCATTTGATCCGAAAGACACCGCACAATAGTTTAGCCGTCTTCGAATCAGAGGAACAGCACAGGTCCACGACAGTACTGGCCGAACGATTCGCCTTTTCCCCCAAATCGGACGGCGTCCGAGAACAATACGCTTTTCCGGCGCCGGCGAGAGAAGGGAGAGACATGAAATGGCGTTCGATGATGTGAGTAAGAGAGACAAGCTCGTAGGAATCATAGAGTGGACTTCCACAATCCCATAGTATATGATCATCATCAACCATCTTCTTCGTCTTCTCTATGGTGTGTTTCATGAATGATATGTGTGTGTAAGTGTGTTTCTCGATGTAGATTTCTGACAGTGAGTGTGTGTGTATCTTTTATATAAAGTGTTTAAGGTTTTTGTTTTGTTCCTTTAGTTTTTTTATTGGTCGTATGGTCTTATAACATCGAAGCTGGCGAGATTTGTTTCTGTTTTATTTTACGATTAGTTACTTTTTATTTTGTCTACACTGATAAAAATGTTAGGAGAAAAAAATAATAATATTCCGCCATAGTTTATTCCAGAACAAAGATATATTCCCTTAAGTCATGATCACCGTAAATTCGTCTATTTACCAAGTATTTCCAACTATTATTTGTATGCTCGGTAGGTCCTTCACAATTTTTTTTTTCTTAATCCGGAGGTTTTGGATCTTTGGCCCATAATTTTTCTTCAAATCCAATTTTTTTTTCGTGCATTTAACTGTGGATGAATGGTCAGTTCGCATCGAACATAAAACGGAAAACCATTTGTGCAACTTTCTTTACCGCTAAACCAACGCGAGTTGGTTGTCCTTCACAATTTTTGATACGCCTCTTTTAGTTGCTCTCAGTTATCGAAATTTTGTTCTTCTCAGAGCTTCGGGCATACAATGATAGCTTTGATTCCGTATTGTTCATAGTCTTATATGGGCCAAAACTTTTTTTTTATTGTTGTTGAACTGAAGTGTGCCCATTTTATGATGATATGAATTAAAGTCTTTTGTGTTAAAGGGCTCGAGTCCAAATTCAACACAAAAGCTATAACTAGTGTGTTGTTATCTAAAGCCAAGTCAAGTTGAGACGGATTCCAATTTAAGGTTCGGATGATATAATATTGAGAATTTTTTTAATTATTTTTCTTCAAGAATGAAGACCAACCTAGCAACATTGTTCATTGTTTTTTTTTTTTTTTATACTTTATATAATCTTTTGTTATTGACCCAATTTCAAATATTAATACTGTGACACATACTTTATTGCATTTTATTTTATTCTTTCTTTTTGACCTGAAAAAAAAAACAAGAGTATGAAAATTTGTAAAGACGTCTTGAGAGGGTTGAAAGATCTAGTTGGGCCCCATAGTAGATTAGATTTGTGGCCAGTGGCCAACTTGGCTTGACCTCTCAATCTATTATGGCCCAATGTTTGACCACTTCGTGTTCACTATATATGGGCTTAGACCTTTTCCTTTTATATTACTAATCTAACTTTTCTTTCCTAACTAATCTAACTTTTTACATTAAGCTGTATTAGTTAGGACTCTTTAATTCTGAGTCAGATAATTAACCCAAATAATCCGACTTCACCTACTCGAAAATAAAGCTGATTGAAAAACGAAAAATAATCGAGCTCTAACTCCAGTGTGATCAATGGTTTTATTTTTAATTTTATCTAGAGATAAACTCAAAATATAATCTGAACCGAACTATAAACTGAAAAAGAAAAAAAAGAAAAAGCAAGACTGCAACAAAACTGTATTAAATCGGTTCATAGTTCAAATGGAATTTGGTTTCAGTTTAGTTATCTCTATATACTAAAAAAGAGATATTGTACTTATTGCCAAACAATTTTTCAAAAGTATTTAAATAAAATATTTTCAACTCTATATCTAAACATTATTAAATCTCTATTAAATCAAATTATCTTTATACTATTAAATTATCCATGTATCTAAACAATTTTTAATTAATTATGTACAATCAAATACAATTATTTCTTTATATAACATTATGATTTAATAATATTAATTATGATTCTCCAATCACATTTATTTGATCTTATTTTTATATTCTTTTGAATGATTATATAAACATATAGTTAATAAATTTTTAATTATTTTTCTACATATGTCGTGATTTAAATATTTTTAAACAGACATATACTATTCTATCGATGAAAAAATAAAATGTGTGTTCAATGTGTCATATCAGCTAAAGTTTATGGACAATGGTTCAAAGTCATATTATAAAAATTAGCAAAATAATTCTAAATACAAATGAGCATGAAGTTTGACTTATCAAACATATAATTTTAAATATTTTATTCCGTTTAATCCGGTTTTTCAGTTGAACAAATTTAAACTTTTAATTTTTTTATAATACTATAAATATTTAAACTTTGAAATGTCTCAAATATTATAAATTTTTTGATTTAAATAAGTAATATGTTAAATATAGATATAAATACGTTTGTTTAGAAACGGTTATACACTATCTATTATCTTTTGAAATTCTAAATTATTTTAAATTAAAGTAAAATACAATAATTTAATTTTATAGATCAAAATTAGGGGTCCAATCGTTCGATCTATGCATTGATTGATAGGTTTGTGTTTGAAATGATATGTCTAACCGACTAGCTCTGGTCGATTGAACATTCATGGAGTTGCCTCCTACTAAACGTTTTTTTTATATTTTAAATTCGTTTAGTCATCCAATAATATTTGATCATGGATTAATGTGAATTTTGTTGATTTATTTTCCTAGATTGTAGAGAATTAATAAATAAAAATTTTTAATACTGAACCTTATAAAGATTAGTGCAATGTCGTCAGATTTACTAAACCAATTACGGGGCTAGATCGAAGTATGATACAAATATATATATATATAATTAAAAAATACATAAAAAATTAAAAAAACTATTATTATATTATTTTGTTAAATAACGAACCAATATTATGAAAATATTTTACGTATGTTTTCAAAGATTTGCTCTAAATTGTTTCAATGATAATAAAAAACATGATTGTTTTGGCATAAAAATTAATCAAACGACATTAATTTTCTATTACTACATCTACATATAAACATTACAATTCGAAGATAAAATCACGTTAAATACATTACAAATATACAAATAAAATAAAAGTATCTATAAACAGTAAAAAAAATACAAATATTTATATACAGTAAAAAACAAAAAAAAAGTTATAAATTTATATGAAAACAATTGACCCGCAACGTACCGCGGATTCGAATTTAGTTATTGTTTTAAATAAAAAGCTTAAACCACAAAGGTACCGCGGATTCGAATCTAGTACCGCAGATTTTTTCTTTCATTTTAAATTAGATTTGGATTTGGTTGTATAACTCAGTATATATATATATATATAAACTCTTATAGGAGTTTAAATTTAAAAACGCCCTCGAGAAAATATCTACCCAGTTTACATTGAAATGCATAAACATAATTGGCTAAAAATTGAAATTTTAATGTAATTCCTTTTAATTTTTGAATGTTGTTCCCTTTTTCATATGGTCGGTCCAAGCTGCAGTCATTAAATGCTCCGATGCTTTACATGTGTGTTGCAAGTGGTTTCCGAGTATGTGAATCTCTAGGTTTTGTTTTTGTGCATATTCTTTGGATTCCACAAGCCTAGTAGTAAAATAAAAGAATCATTTTCGTCGACTTTAACCATAAATAAATGAATTCGCAGTTCTTTGATTTTTTTGCCTAAAAATAAGTTCATAACATATTCGGTTCAGTCTCATGCTCTATTCTAATGTATATCTTTTTTTTTTTTGCTTACATGTGAAATTGATACGACCAGAAATAAGGTTGAGGGGGATTAAAATACATGGACTACAAAATAAAAATGGAAGAATTTAGGTAGATTGCCTTTTAAATTGGGGTGCATTGAAAACACTACTGGTAACCAACAACTCATTTCACCGTTGATTAGATTCTAACATAAAATTTCAATTGTTTTTTTATTGAGCTAAAATTTGGGCAAAGAGGCCATGAACCTTATATATTTAAACATTTGTCCCATCCACTTGGATGGACCATGCTACAAAATAGAAAACATCCATTTAATTAGAAGACAACACACTTCGTCCTTCAGAAATGATATATACCAAACTCTATATATGGCCTTTCTTTATGTGAATCTAGACAAATTTTTGACACAAAGCAAATGAATATACGTGATTAGTGTATATATGAAAAATGTAGAAGTACTTGGTTATCTTTTATGGTGAATCTGAAAACGTGAAGGATGTTTTTATGAGTGGAGACACAGTTGGTAGGGCAAAATAGAATTCAATGGTTTAGTTCTTCACATGAATATGGGCTTTGGTACTTAAGTGGAAAACAACAGCAGGCACGAGAACATGTCTCTCGGCAATACCTTGAATCTTCACTTCACACCATACCCACTCAAATCTTTACGAGGATAAGTCAGATAACATCACGTTAATTTTGACCATATACATACTAGTTTAACTGATTCAATTATCTTGTTTAAGATTCGAAATAAAACCCCCCCCAAAAAAAAAAAGTTAATCCTAGATTTTTTTTTCTAATCACAAGACTTATTATTTATCTTTTTTTTTTTGGGTTAAATTGACTTGTCATTTGTCACATATTGAAAAAAATATAAATTAATGCGAAATACTTTACATTTGATAAAATATTTATAAACATAGAAACACGTGTATATACTGCTTCCTACCCTTGAGACAATCTCAAAGAAAGGAACAAAAATAACGAAATTGTTGTCTTAAAAAGGCCAAAACCTTCATAAACCACTAACAATTTATCTTAACTAAAATATTTACCCCACAAATAAAATAAAACAAAACTCTCTCCTTCTTTTTTTTTTTTTGGCGCTTCATTTAATCAGAACAGTCCACGTCATTCAGACCAAAAAGGTAAGCCAACGGTCAAGATGCATCCACGTCACATCACTACAAATATCCCAAGAAGCTGAAACATCCGAGAAATTATCGATTTGTTTAATCCAAAGAGTGATGGTCGAAGAAATTATCAACATCCCATGACGAAGAATCGAAATCTTCAATCAAACTAAACGAGAAATCATCAGATTCGTCTTCTTCTTTCAAAATCGCCGAGTCTTGTAACAACGGCGGTGGTTGGCTTTCGATTTCATCTAGAAACAAAAGGTCAGGGGTAATTTCGGAATCCCAAAAATATTCGCCGGCGATAGATAAATCCGGTAACAGATACGGATCCGGGAAAATACTCGCCGGCGATTCTTCTTCCACAACGGATATTTTTCTCTGCGGAGATACCTCGATCGGTTCAATCTCATGCTCTGTTCTATACTCTGCTTCCTCGTTGACGTTAAATCGAAGAACAGAGGTCGGAGAATGAAGGCTCTGGCGAGAATCTCTACCGGAATCGCAGCCGGAAACGGTTTCGAGATCGATAACCGGCGGAGTTATAAAATTCGTCTGAGCGTTATGTCCTTTGAGATGAATCGCGGCTCGATCGTAAGCAATAGCAGCTTCCTCCGCCGTTACAAAAGTCCCGAGCCAAATCCGAGTACGACTCGACGGATCTCTAATCTCCGCCGCGAATTTCCCCCACGGTCTCTGTCTCACGCCTCTGTACTTTTTAGGCTTCACCGATGACACGTCATCACCACCGTCACTTTTCTCCGCCTTGGACTTAGATTTCCTGGCAGCAGCGGAGGAGGAGGATTCGCCTTCACAGAATCTAATCTCTTCCACATAACGTTTCACTCTTGGAGCCACCGTGACGTTGTTGTTGTTGTCGTCGTCGTCGCTAGATGAGTCAGTAGCGAAAGGATCAGTAACAGTGATTCTGACCACTCTTGGAGAGCCGTTAGATGGCACGGATTTGACCGTACGATGCTCTGTGAACTTGACTCTTCTCGTTCGTCTCTCCATTTCTCGACTCTGTAATAGTTTTACTGAAGAGAGGGTTTTTTTACCGTTTGAGTTGAGAGAGAGAAAGGGTCGAAAAGAGTGCTAAAGAAGAATCGCCGTTTATGAGGAACATCCTTTGTTAAATAGTACTAGTGTTCCTATTTATTATTTTTTGCTTTTTATGGAGATTTTTATTTTACGTGATTTCCGATATATTTACTGTCTTTTAATTTGACTTTTAGATTCTAATAGTAACTGTTACAGAGCAATTGATGCGTGTTCAAACCGGTTTAACACTATTCATATGATATGACCCAATCCAAAAAAAAATAATGAAACGAGAATTTGTGTTATTTGGCTAATAATAAACATGAATTTTATATTAGCAAAGCGTAACGGAATGGAATTTAATAGAAAAATGAAATGGTTTAATGAGTAAACCGGAAATGTAAGATTAGAGTTTGTAAACGAGATTAATGAGGAGGATTGAGGCAGTTTCGTGGGGGATCCAAAACGGCTTTCCGCATCTCAGATTGAGACGTTAGATTTCTGACACGTGTTAGTTACCGTACCGAAAGTAGAGCCAATTGTCCTACTCTATAGCTTGGTCTCCAAGCAACTTTGTTAACTCTCTCTCTCTCCCCACACGCACTCTGCTATAAACGTATAATATACGCGCCAGCTAGATTGGTCACGAGTATGTCACTTTGCATTGACCCAAAATGGAAATTATGAATTATTATGGTAATAAATCTAAATGATGCCTTTGAAATAGTAATAATAATATAATCTCCTACCTTAATTTTAAAGCATTTTATTCAATTAGGAAAATTATGATATTTTGCTTGGAGCCCAAGTCTCTTATCAGAAACTTTAGTGGAAGAACCAGAAATAAATGGCAACTAAATTAGATTTCCATAATTTTTGGTTGAGCTTTGACTAGAATTTTTCGGAAAATAGTAATTAAAAAACAACCGCAACTTTTAATTAAATTTGATAAAATTCTATAAGTTAATTCTACGAAGTCAAATTTTGGAACTACATGACTTCATTTATCGAAAAAAAAAACTACAACACGGATTCACTTGTTTATATTCATGTGTTTGCAACGCTTTATATTTTTTGTTTACTCGGAGTTAGTCTTGGTAATAGCAACCCGTAAAATATAATAATCAGATAAAATAATATAGTACTATATGGAACATTAAATTGCATGACATTCGTTTAGGACCATAGTCGTAGCAGGTACTAGTTACTAGGTAAGAAATGTGGTCTCTCTTAAATTGGTTTTGTATACTTTTTGATACAAAATATACAAAGGAAAGATTATTAATTATTAACCCCTCATTTTCATTTACGTCACTTTGCATTTCATTTCTCTGCATTTCACAAATAAATTCAGACACGCTGATACTACTAGCAATACTGTATTAGAAATACATCTACATATTGATTCATAATAAAATAATAACAGAGTCAAATAGAAAAATCTAAACTCCTTTTTGTTTATATGAAAGAAAAAAAAAACTAAACCTTTCATGAATGTAACTCTAAACTTGACAAATAAATCGATAATAAAATTGAAGTTCTTAAAAGAAACAAATTGAGACTAGGATATGCCGCCGGACGTTTCCACGTTGAGATAAATTTCCGGTTTTGATTTGGATCCCTTTTTTTTTGGATTTTAGTTGCTTTTTGTTGATCAAATACAAGAAACTAAAGTTTTGTTTTTGCTTTAATTCGAATTTGTCTCTGTTCTCCCACATTTGGAGTTTCTTTTGTATGAGTAGTGTTATTAGTGTAGATTTTTTTCCTTTTTTTTTTGTTTAACGTTAAATGGGTATATGCTATAGATTTAGATTATATTTCATCGAAGAAGAAATATAGTCATTACAACAACAAAAAGTGTATTTGGTAATTAAGGACCAAAGAGGGAACAATCAATTTCACATCCGGTAAAAACAAAAAAAGATTAGATCCAAATAATCTAATGTCTATGTATTATGCTTTTACGCTTATACCCTTAAGATATAATCTAATTCGCAAAAGGGAACCAAAATCCCTAAAGCCCTAAATCTTCACTCTTTCAATTCTCTCGTCGACGCCGTCCATCAACGTCGGACATATCGCTGTGAAACCTGTTCTGTTTCTGTAATCTCTTACAACAATGGAGTACGTAAACCCTGAAGGTCTTCGATTAGATGGTCGCCGATTCAATGAGGTATGTTTTCATCTCTATACACTTCACAAAGTCAAATTTCAATAATTCTGATTGCTTTGTTATAAATCACAGATGAGGCAAATCGTAGCTGAAATTGGAGTTGTTTCTAAAGCTGACGGGTAAAACTCAGATCTTCCTAGTATCCTTTCATCTAATTGAGCTCTCATATGAACAAAAATTCCAACTTTTCTTTCTTTCTTTCTTTCTTTCTTTATAGTTCTGCTGTTTTCGAGATGGGTAATACGAAAGTAATCGCAGCTGTTTATGGTCCAAGAGAGGTAACTTTTAAACCTATCAAGATTGATGTTTTGATTGTTTAGTTTAGTGAATTAAACGAATTGGTTTGTTTGTCTGTGTGTGTTTAAAATTGTATATTCGTGCTTCCTCAGATTCAAAACAAGAGCCTGCAAAAAAAGAACGATCATGCATTGGTATGTATATGTTTTGATCTTGTTCAGTATTGTTCTTGGTGTGAAATTTTCCATGCTTATGGATTCTTTCTTTGCTCTAATTGTATATATTTGATAGGTGCTGTGTGAGTATAGTATGGCTCATTTTAGTACTGGTGATCGTAGAAGACAGAAAAACGACAGGTTTGCATCTAATACTATATAGATATAGCTAAAAGACTCTTGCTTGTTCTTACACAGGTTTGAATTTTTTTGTGTATTGTGATGGTCAGGCGATCAACAGAGCTATCTCTTGTTATTCGTCAGACAATGGAAGCGTGCATTTTAACAGAATTGGTGCCTCATTCTCAGGTTTGCTTGACGAAATTTGCATATTTTTGTTCTCTCTTTTTGTTTGCTTCTTGATGGATTGTTTCCTTTATGCAGATTGATATATTCCTTCAGGTTCTACAAGCTGATGGAGGTAAATAGTAACTAACTCTCTTGTTCTGCAAACTAGCTTTTAAGCTCTTTCAATTTGTGATCTGCGATTAGTGTTATGTAATCAGGAACAAGATCAGCTTGTATCAATGCCGCGACTCTAGCTCTAGCAGATGCTGGGATTCCAATGCGTGATCTCGCTGTTTCTTGTAGTGCTGGATACTTGAACAGTACTCCTCTTCTTGATCTGAACTATGTTGAAGATAGCGCTGGAGGAGCTGATGTAACAGTCGGTGTTCTACCAAAATTAGACAAAGTGACACTCCTTCAGGTTCTTCTTCTTCTTCTCTCAATATCACACTTCTCTACATTCACAAATCACATGATTCTAGACTTTGATGTATTGGCTTAAAAATGTAGATGGATGCGAAGTTACCAATGGAAACGTTTGAAACGGTGTTTGCGTTGGCTACTGAAGGTTGCAAAGCGATTGCAGAGAGAATACGCGAGGTAACAATGGAGTTGTGAATCTTTCTAGTGTTTTCCTTTTCCACCATTGTAGTGTGTTGCTTGATTTCTAAAGCTTTGGTTCTTGTTTCTTTGTGAAGGTACTTGAAGAAAACACCAAACAGCTAGAGTATCGTCGAGCTACATAGACTTTAGAGCTAGAGAGAAAAAAAAAACATAAAGCTCCAAGATTTTTGTCAGTTAGATTTTAATGCAGATTTTGGAAGATTTTAAGTCTAAAAAATCGGAATTCTCCTAAATTCAAAGCTAGTAGTGCAAAGTTCTGCTCTTATTTGTTAAATTGGAATTGGTTAAGATGATGTCCAACCAAACCGGAAATTGCCTTAAACCGTACTAAATTGGTTAACTTCATTGTCTCCTTTTCATAATGAAGTTACAGATAAATTGTTTGCAGATTAGACGATAGTCTTAACTATGATATGATAGTAATGTAAACTTACATCAACACCATTAGTCCCGTCTCCAAAAGTCCTGTGTCCTACTAGCAGCAAGTAGCAAACGAAGCAAACATTAAACAACATGAATCAATACATTCAAACTAGTATCAAGAAATATTTATTGCAAGGATCATCTTCTTTGTTTATTACAGATGATAAGATGATCATTATCTTAGAGAACAACCAGGCACTAACCATGCGATCATGCAACTCAATCATAGATACAATGCTCCATAAAAATAAAATTCTAGATAAATTTTCTTTGGGGTCGATAATTTTTGGATAGGGGTCAATTTCAAATTTTTAATAAAAAGTATACTATTTTTCAATAGTGTCTTCATCCTTGCAAGAACAATAACTCTTCATGGACTGAATAAGCTCTTTTGATGATATCAACAGTTTAGTCAAAATGTTGTTTTTTTTAAGTTATTTTTCAAAAGGAAAGCATATAGAAAGTGGAACTTTTAATTTATTGATTAATTAAAATTTGTGTTATTTTATTTAGTAAAAGATTTGCTTTTTAATTGATTAACTTTTATTGAAAAAACTAATTCAAGACAACAAAATATAACACATTGTACAAAGTGTGAACCATATTTCTAAAAGTTTACCATATTATAACTATGGTGGATGGTGAAGAAATTTCGCCCAACATTCCAGGCGTTACTCCATGCAGTGAGTATGAATGTAGAACCAGAAAAGGAAGAACAATATCTCCAATCCATGGAAGAGGATTTTGGTTTGACTTCTCGGTACATCCATTACGGTTCTCTTGTTGATGCTTTCGCAAGGCTCCATACACCTTCAAACATTGAGAAGGCTGTGTCCATCCTCATGGAGGTTCCCATTGCATGTCATCAGTGAGCACTGAATGCCATCCTCAGCCGCGCTTACCCTCGCAAGAGTCCTTTAACCAAAGATGAGAAAGAAAATGTTGAAAAGACCATAAGAGTTTGCCAAGATTTGGTGGACTTCTTGCACAAAGACATCTTCTTTCATATCTTCAATTCTCTAGGAATACATAGCAACTTGATGAGCTTCTTCATAGGTGTTGAATGTTGCGAATTTGAAATCCCCCTCTCTTTACAATAACCTGCTTGTGTCCTTGTTCTTCTTCCTTTGGAAACCAATTAACCTTTGTTCCCAGCTTCGAAGAGTGATTCGTCTCGTCATTGGTGTTGTGTTTAGCATGAAAATAGCTTGTTAATTCAAACTCTAAATGGCTCTTTCTTACCAATTCAGAATAGCACTTGTATCAAACATATATTAAAAAGTACCTTTTGGATCAACTTCACGAGAGATATTTATGGCATGCAGATGACGTACGTAAGATCCTGATTTGCAGGGGAAATAGCTAGAATGATGTCAAAAGGTAAAATGATCAGTCTTTGCTAATTTAGATTATTGTTTAAAGATCTGATCGTTTAAAGAAACAAGGGTTCAATGTGCCTAGCATCAAGTGTTTGCATTGTTCATACACAAGGAAAATAGAAGCTTTTTATTTGCAATTTTGTTTTGAAAATTTACTCTGTTTTGGTAATACAGAAATTTACTCAGTTTTGTTAATACAGAGGATATTTTTATAAAAAATTATTTAGCGGACACAGATGTTTTGTTATATGAAAAGAGTCAGTCACACATCTAATATCATTCATTCGACAAGTTGTTAAGTCGAACGACCATTCATCAATTCAAGAGTAACTAACAACCATTATCCAAAACAGCTAAAGTAGAAAAGAATGGTCAAAAGAGATGGGAGAGGTTCTTTAGAGTGGCATCGATCATTTTGTTGGAGGTTATCATAGCATCATCAATTCTCCCAGCCTTGAGATAAGCATCAATGATTGTTTTGAAAGTGGTAACGTAAAACCCCCTGGCAAGTGTTTCCATCACTAGCTTCAATATTTCTTTCCTTTACTTCTACAATCTGGAAAACATAACCATCCTTTCGTCCATCCATTGACCTGACATGCTTATGGACACAACCTGGAAAAAGAGGACCTTAACGATCTCTGTTGCTAGGCCCTTTGGCTTGGTGCCTCAGCTACTTTTCTTCTTCGATCGTTTTCTTCTTTTTGTCTTGAGGTTGAAGACACCTTTCATCAACGAGCTTATATCCACAGATCGATCTCCCATGATTTTATCATGGTACATCTTGCTTCCTATATCACATATCTCTTCCTCTACTTCTTCCAAAGGCTTGTCAATATTCAACAACTTCAGTTCTCTTTTCCTAATAACCGTTACACCAAAACCATTCGCTTTGGCTTCTCTAAATGCATCCTGTATAATATACATATATATATATATATGTTAGAGAGAACAACTTTAATAGAACAAAGGTTGGTAAGGTCTAATTAACCAAAATTTAACCAAGCATCAGTTCTCTACCCTCCATATATCAGCAGTAGCAATAAACAATAAGGAACTTGTGTTGGAACAGGACAATCACTAGATATTGGTTGAAAAATATGTTACGTTGCTGACACACAACCTTTTGAGGATAGAAGCCATTGGCTATTCCAAACCCATTGAAAACTTAAGCTTTCAATTAAAAAATTGGAGGTATGGCTTCTTGAATCGTTTACTATTTTAGTCTAGTTTTGGATTTGGGGTAGTGGTTTGATCATCATCACTACATCAAGAGTTGGAAAAAAAAACAGACGATGCTTTTGCTCTTCTAACGTTGCAGTATATAAAAAAAGAAACTGCAGAAACTTGAAATGGAATGAAGGGATTGAGAATCAGAATCCTTTGCTCTGTAACTCAAGTTGATCGAAACAGAAACTGGACTTAACCGCTGTTAACATAAGCCGGCCGGTCCATTCTTCTCCTGGCTTCAAAGTGATTGGTCTCTCAACAGCTGCACCATCCACACAAAGCATACTTTTATACTCATCATCCCCAAAATCCGCCATTGTTTTTGATTTCTTCTCCCATGGATTCCATACCACTGCAACCATCCATCACATCATAATCATATATATATACAAACAAGTAAATCAAAAACTAAACAGTTGTTTTCATCCTCACCGGTGTCTGGAAGTCCTTCTTTTCCAATAACATATGTTCTTTTCCTTTCATGATCAAGAACTGCTACTACTTTTGGTGATCTAAGGTAAGTCCGGTCCACCTGAAACCATCTGATCTAAGGCAACCGAGCAAAAGATATACTTGTTTGATTCCAAATCTATACAAGGTTTACCTCGGATTCAAAGGTGAGTGCGTCGCCTTGTTCAGTCAAAAGCTCTCTTTTGCTGAGGTTGTCTAAGTAGTCCAATGTCTCTAACCCTTCAATTCTCACTTCACTGTATAAAGAGAAAAGTTGGTTATGAATTATGATGATGACTTCACCAACAAAATACAGAATCTTTTGCTCAAGTTAATAATAATACCTTATGTCTGAGACAGAGAGGTAAGTGTGATATGCGAATGAGAAGCTAAAGGGCTTGCCACTGATGTTTCTAATCCGAGAAACTAACGTTAAGTCGCCATCTACGGCAAGTGAAACTCGAAGACGGAACTCGAAACTGCGATGGGAAAAAGCATAGAGAATCATGTAAAGAGAAAGATGATAGAAAGAAAACAAGTAGTGATGAGATTTGATTACCAATGAGGCCATAGCTTTAAGTCATCTTCAGATGGTTTTAAGAGAAGATCAACAAAAGAATTGGCAATGGATTCGTTGGAGTGAAGAGGAGGTGGATTCTCATCGATTACCCAAATTTTGTGCCTTGCAAATCCATGTTGATCCAGTAATCCACAATCCCCAAACTTCAAATATTCAATTACATAATAAATGATCAAACATAAAAAGATAACAGTGAGAAACAACTCAATTTTTTTACCTGAGGATAACAAATCTGAATCCCTCCACGCATTGATTTTGGGTGTTTGAATATAGCCTAACAACAATTAGTAAAATCAGATTTTTTAAAGTTTATAGATTGTTACTAGTTTACAGGGTTTAGTGAAAAGAACCTTGTTGCTAGTGAAAAGAAGTTCTTCGCCATGGTCATTCCTCCAAGAAATCACTTGTCCTCCATGTAAACTAATCTGGAATACAGCCAGAGTAAGTAAATTGATTTATTTTTTTAAAAAAAAGCTCGAATTTGTTGTATTGAGAGATTAACAAAAAAAGAAAAGAAAAGGAAAGACCTTGGCAGAAGCACCAAGTGGGTTTCGGAGAAGGACTTGGTCAATGCCATTCCAATCTTTGATTATCTCTGTTGCTGCTTTCTCATCCCACACTCTTGCGTATTGTCCCATTTTTATTTCTTCTTTCTCTCTTCTTCTTCTTCTTCAAATTTTTGAAAATCTCAACAACTTCTCTGATTTTCACACTCCCAACAAAAAAAAAAAAAAAAAAGAGAAAAACGACAAAAGAGCTATTTCTTTCTCACAAAAATCTCATGACCACGACCTCATTAGATCTGGAAATCTAAACTTCATTAAGTACTACTCTCTTCACTTACACGATTTTATAAAAAAATAAAAACAAAAGAGAGAGACAGATGAAGAAGAAGAACAGATGGCGATAGAAAGAGCAAAACAGCTATCTTATTACTAATTTATAAATTATAAATCTAATTTTTGGAAGATATTATTAATTTTTATATATAATTATAAATAAAATTATCAGGTTAGCTTTAAATGGAAATAAAGATTAAAAGAAAACGAGTTTGGGATCTGATGAATCTAAGAAAAGCAAAATAGCCGAGAACAGATAATAGAAACTTTTTGATGAACTTGAGAGCTTATATTTAATAATTTTTTCAAAAAAAAAAAAAAAAAAAAGATTTATGATGAGTTTATTAGAATATTTAGGAGGAGGCTACGTGCATTGCTTCAGATAGACATGGTGGAAACAGAACCGAACTTTCTTCAAGATACAGAAGAAGGCCTTTATATCTTAAATACCAATTATTTATTCATTAATGTCCAACCTGTCATTAATTAAATTAGACACAGACATAATTTGGGGTTAGATGAGAAGAATTACACCTTAATTAGTGGACGAGTATTCCGAGATAAAAAAATAAACTATTGCTCTTTCTAATACTAATGCATTTTTAATTTTTTCGTCATATATCAATACTTAAGAGCTTATTTTTTCTTTATTTTCTTATAAATTTTTTACTTTCCTTAATGTAGTAGTAGTACCTTATAAGTTTGCTACACAAAAAATCATTCGTGTAATTTTACTATTGGTAAAATAATAACAAAATGTAACTTCAGAATGTACACTATAGTACTTTGTCAAATGATTGGCTAATAAAGAGAGGTTTCTGAACAGTTGATGATATATCTGTGACAACGTACCACGTGTACGGTATATAACCAACGGTCAATATTATTTGAACTTTTAATTGGGGCAATTTAAATTTAAATAGTCCAACTTGAACAAACGCATGGCTCAAATCGAAAGTCAGGTGATCAGATCTCCTTCAGTCCAAGTTATATACTCTTTATCAAAAATGAGACAATGTAGTTCTCTGATAGATGAGTAATTTACAAAAGAAAACTACTGCAATTTGCATCATTAACTTTAATAAACTTTTCTAATTTGAGATTAATAAGTATAACAATGTTCTCTTTTACTTTGCTTATTTCTGACCGTTTTCTTTGAAGATGGATCAACTTCTCATTAATTGACACATACGCGCGCCGACTCAATTATCTTAAACCGGTTTTTGTCGTCTAGACATAACCGGGTTATACCCAACAAATTATTACACAGTAGACCACTAACTTTATTCATAATAGATAATACAATCTACGAATTTCATTGAAAAGTTAAATTATAAAGCAAGCAAAGAGTAAGTAAACGTAAAGATCAAATCCAGACGCATTTACATCCTTCTTAAACGTCCTTGTGGTTTTTAACCTTATAAGCTCAAGTCTTCGTCAAGCCTTATAAAAGAGAAAAGAGACAGTTAGAGAGAGCATGAACGAAGAAACGGTCACTAAGGATCTGTAGACCTTTTGATGGTAAGCTCTGCTCTGAGATGGAGAATTCCATTGATGAAGTATTGACTATCCTCTGTTATAAATGACGTCCATGGAATCCCAAATAGGTTTCTGTAACCAACAGCTTTACCTCCTGTGAATGTGTAGTTCCCTTTGTATTTACTTATGAAATCTTCCGCGGGCTTTGACCTTGCCGAGAATTCATAGTCCACTCCGAAACTCACTGACCCTTTCTCCTGCATCCCTAGGAACAGCCCGAAACAGTGGAACGAGCTCTGTTGATCCATGTTGCAGTGTGCTGAGAGGAAGAACCCTTGACCACCTAAGTGAAAGGCCTGCGAATACACTCTTCCCGATGGGAACAATCCTGCGCATTCTTCTCTTTTCAAGTCTAGGTAGACTACACACTGTGGTCTAGGAAGCTCAAACTCTACGACTTTGACGGGTCTGTATTTGTAAGCTCTCTCTATGAGGCGGCGGTTCAGGGAGGCTGATTCTTCGGCTGCTAAGCTACGTTGTCTATGTGGGGCTTCTGCTTTGAAGAAAAGAGCTTCTAAAACAAGCTTTGACGCTATTTCATGCTCAAAGTCACTGCAAGTCAGTACCTTCTTCAGCTTTCGGCATGTCATGAACGGGAAGCGGATGGAGAGTGCAAGGCGTGACCCGAGAATCTCTCTTCGTTCCTCTAAACAAGGGTATTGCGCTCTTGCCCACTTCAAGATAAAATCATAAACTGCATCCTCTGATGCTATTTGGAGATCATCGCTTGATAGAATTGCCTCAATTCCTGCCAAAGGTAGAGACATAACCTCCTCAGGAAACCTGGAAAAAAGAAAAGACTTATAAGAATCAACCCATCATCTTATGCGCTTCATAGTTCTTGATTACAGTAATATCATGGAACTTATTATATATAGTATGGAGGGTCTTACTTTGAAATATCCTTGTAGAGAGCAGCAAGGAACTGTTTAGCAGCATCAGTTAAAGGCTGAACAGCTTTGGCCATTAAAACACTAGAGGGAAGCTCGAGATAGAGCAGCGCAGATTCAGGAGTCATAGGCATATTACGGAGAAGTCTACTACAGTACCTCATGCAAGAAGCAACTTCAAATTTATCAGCAGCCATGAGCACATCTAATAAAGCAGGTGCTGTGGTTACAGATACCGCATTGCTATACATAAAGTTTAAAAGCTCCATCAAAGCAGCTTCCTCTGTCATATACACAAAGTAGGATATGTATGTAAATCAATCAAATATGCTAAGAATCAAATATGTTCACATCAATCACAATACAATACCTGATGCATTAATTCTAAGAGTGACATGTCTTTGCTCAGATTCCCTCATTCCATTGGAGAACAACTATATAACATATCCGTGAGAAAAAGATTGATTGATACAGCAAAAAAGTAACATGAATCGATAAACCATAGATAGAATACCTTGTAAAAGAAAGGGCTTTTAGCAGCTAAAATAGGAGAACTAATATGAAGTTCTTTAACCCTAACAACAGTAGAACAGTCCATTCCCCAATTAGGCTCACTAGATGTTTCTTCTTCATCACCTAAAACTCAAAAACCTCCTCAGAACAAAAAAAGGAAAAAAGGACTTATCTTCTGGACCTAACAAAGGATGTAACTTTAAAGTACCTGATAAAGCTTCTTCAACCATTGCTTCTCCTTCGTCATCTAAATTATCACCAACAGGACATCCATCCATATCAGGTTGTTCATCAGTTAAAATCTGCTCCTCAGGACATGCCACAATGTCTGAAACCGCAACTACAAATCAAAAATGACAAAATCGATTCAACAAAAATAAACTTCGAATTCAAAACCCATAAAACAAAGATTTAAAGAGAAGTAAATTACCACCAGATTCCTTTTTGATATCTTCTCTTCTTCTCTTCCGATGACGAGCCCAATCAGCGATACTAGTACAGCCTTCACCATCAGACCTTGAATCTGATGGTCCACCCATGATCTCGATTCGAAGCAAACGATCAGAGAAGTTACTGTCATTAAAAGCGAATCCAAAATCTCCGTCAGAAGATGAACCATGACGAGAGAAATCAGAATCCATTTGGGTTTTAGGATCGAATAGATCCGTGTTTTCAGGACTTCTCATCTTTCTTTCCCTCAAAAAGACAATCTTTTTTGTATTTACTCCGGTGAGAAACTGATCAGAGAAGGAACCAGTAAGAAGAGGCTTTGGTTCGTGTCCGAAACTTAGAAAGAGAAAAGCTCAACGGTTTCAGGTAAGGGAGAGAGAGACGCAAGGCTACGAGACGAAGATGACTATTCGTATATATGTCTTCTTCTTACCTTTCTGATAACCGGTTCAGATATGGTTCGGTTCTTCTTATCCGGGTTTTATGTCTGTTGACATTTTTCTAGTAAGATTTGGGCTGCGCTACTAAATTTTGAAGATACACGAAGAAACGATAGTTTGAATTTATTGGTGTAGTGCCTATTTTTTCCAGGAAACTGTAAATTCGGTGTTTAGAGCTATTTTTATAACGTATAAAATCCGGATTAGAGAAATTATCTGTTTTGAAGTAATTCGTTTGAGAAATAAGGGCAACTATTTATGGTCAATTTAGTTAAGCTCAGGTTGTCCAACCCAAAACAATTTTACGAGTTTTAGTATTTTTTTCAACTCGCTAATGTTTGTTACTACTTTAAAACCCGACGCTTGTTTTAAATATTTTAATCATGTTTGTCTTCTAGTTTTATTTTCAGGTTAAGTTGATATATTTAGGTCTTAACTGGTGAAATTAGTAATTGTCTAATTTTCTTTAACTTTGACGTGATGGCAATGACACACATATACATTAATCAACATTCAACAAAAGAGAAAAACTTGTAAAATCCATACATCATTTCGTCAACTTTTTTACACGAGGTTTATTCCGTTTTAAAATTTAAGTACATTATTGAAGCTACGAAACTTGAAAATACGTGACCCCTAAGAAAAATAAAACAATACAAAATTCAACAAAATAGCTGTTGTCCATTATCCGAAAACCTAACACTGCCAAACCTGACAAAATCCCATCACGAAAGTAGCTCCAATTTTTATACAAGTACAAAACAAAAACATAAATCTTAAAACAATTTAATTTACAGCTATAATTAATAGTACACATTAAAAATCATTATTAATAATAGCACTGGAAAAAAAAAACAAGACAAAATCATTAATTTTAATCCTCAGGAACAGCAACGAGACAACCTCCAGTTTCAGAATCTGACCCATTTTATGAGATATTGTGGGCCACATGTTGAAATTAAAAAGGTTCTTACATTTATTTAACTGCGCGAGAGAAGGATTCAATTGATGAAACAAAAATATATGGGGATCGATTGATAAAATCTATAAATAATAAAGTATCAAACTGCAAACTCATTGTATCATCATCTTCTTCAAGCCGCCGGCGATTTCTCTGGGCAAAAACAATCAAGTAGAGAGAGAAACAAAAAAAAAACAATGAGCTTCTTTCATTGAGGCAACTATGGAGCAATCTCGAGTCTTGGTTCGAAGCAAAAACCGGTAAAGAGCTGAAGAGGGAATCTCTTAGTAACAGGACATTTCTGAGACCATTTCCAATACTTAAGATTCATATCAAATGTTAAAAGCGCGGGAGATCCATAGCTTTGAATGTAAACCAAATCATCAGTACCACTACTCGCGAAAACATCGTCGAATTCACCAAAACCTTGGAAGAATCTCTGAGGCATTCTCGCCATTTCAACCCATTCTTTACCTCTCAAAACCCAAATCCCAATCCCTTTTATAATCTCGGGTCGGTCATGTTTCCCGATTCCTCCAACGATCACAAGCCTCTCTCTTAGATTCATCAATCTTCCACAAGTTAAAGAACACGGCATTGGTATGAAACTCCTCATCAAGAGTCCACTAGACGATGATCCCATCGACGATAGATTCAAAGCAATCAAACCATGACGATGATCAGAGCCTCCTGTTGAGTAAATCAAGAAGTAAAGAACATCGTCGCAGATCACACTCTCGTTTCCTCCTCTCCATCCGGTTAAAACATCGGTTACAGATGTTGTCCAAGTCATTGTCTCAGAGCTGTAGAGATGAATAGAGAGATCCCACTGGAAGAAATTCCCAGGAACTTGCTTCGATTTCACTATCGAGACCGAGTAACTCCGGCTTGTTCGGTTTACTGAGGTAGACATTGCAGTGTAATCAGTCGATTTGTGACCGGGAGGTTCGAGAAGCCTTCTCCATTGTTTGATAATTGGATTAGAGACATAGATCTTGTTTCTGCAGTCATTATCCATGAAACAAACCAATCCACAAGAAGAAGCAACAAACCAATTCGATGTTTCGATACAAGGGAGATTGAAACTGTACCATTTACGAATAATCGGGTCATAAGCATAACCTGATGGATCATCTGTGCTAGTGAACATGAAGTACCAAGGTCTTTGAGAAACAGAGTTGTTGGAGAAATTCCATAAGAACCTTCGTGAAGATACAATCTCATTCCATCTTTTGCAGACGGTACTAGCTCTGAAGATGCTTGCAATGGGAAGAAACGAGAGGATTCTTTCTAATAAATCGTCAGGGAGATGAGAATCCATCGAAAAGGTTTCAACTTTGGCTTCATCATCGCTCTGCTCAGAGTATGATTCAGCTTCAGGGACATATGTAATGTAGCTGTACGGATAATTAGTCCAAGACGTCTCTGCTTCCATTCTCTAAAATCACTGAAACAACACAAATAATTATCATAGGTTACATATCCATTAGCAAAAAAGAACACCTAATAGAAGACCTAATAGAGCCACGCAACAACATAAATTATCCATTTCATAACACACAACTTTTCCAAATCAGAAAAAAATCAAGATATAACCTTTTGAACCAGATTTGCTTTAGGAGACATGCATAGTGTCAAATCCAAAATGCAGAAAATGAAGAAGAGAGATAGTATTTAGACTTGGTCTAATACATACATTTTCAGACAGGAACCGAAACAAAAAAAAAATATACAAAAAAAGGGGGAGAAAGCTTGTGTCATCCTTTCAACGTCAAGATTCCACTGATGAGAATTAATACAAAGATTAGATGTTAGGTATACAAAAAAAAAAAAAAAACATTTTTTTTAGGTGTTGTTCTTGCTTATGAAATTAGGCTATATGCTCACATCAATCAAACATCTGGTAACAACATACATCATAAATACCAAACACATCAGACATCAATAATAAATTACGAACACGAAACAGGTCAATGAACCACTCAGAAATGAAAGCAGAAAGAGACAGTGGAAATCAGACAGAAACTCATCTCGATTCACTACACACCTTTGATTAAGGAGACTCGTGTGTCTCTGAATCTTCCAAATTCTCGAGATTTAAACCGGTAAAAAGTGTCGGAATTGTTTTAATTAGATTTGCGAGACTAAATGCCGGTTTTGTGGATCTCGGTTATCGAAAGATGAGATTCTGCTAAAAATAGAAGATGGAAATGAAATGGGGTTCTCGGGATTTAGGTTTTGTAAAGAATAAGAATGAGGTAAAAGGGTTCATAAAGAAAACGAGAGCTTGAGATTGATAAAAAATCTGGATTTGTAGAAAGAGAGAGAAGTAGAGACGTTTAGGTAGTTCGATTGTAAATATGAAAGATACAGACAGACAGACAGACAGAGAGACGAAGAAAGATAAACGAAAGGGAAAGACAAAAGAGAGCAGAGAGCAAGCGCGAGGAAGATAGAAGAGAAATAAGACGTTTTTTGTTCTCTCTTTTATTTCCTTTTTTTTTTTTGCCATTTTATTTTGATGGGAAAGCGTTTAAATAAATAAATGTAATACAGTGAAGGCGCGTGTATGCGCGTGTTATTTAACTTAATTTTATTTGAAAACAAATAAATTTATATTTGTAACTATTTAAAATAAAATTAAAATTAAAAAAGTAGTTCATGGGAATTTACAAATACAAAACAATGAAATATCATCACACCAACAATACTGTTGTCTTACTCATCAACCCAATTTTTTTCTAATAATAATATGATTTTGTAAGCGGCGTTATAAACATTATTTTATAGAGTCTGAAACTGAACAACATATACATAGATTTTAATTATTTGACCACTTATACTTTAATAAATATTTTTAACAATTATTTATATTTATATTCTTACACATCAAAAATAATAGTACAAAATCTTTTGAATCGCAGGTTGTTTTTTTTTGGACCATCAAGTTTTGATCGATTCTTCTGCATCATTTTATTGTATCACTACAATGTTTTTAATGTCACGGTTTAATGTTACGTTTTAAATAAAATCTTCAAATTATCAATTATAATCCGTTATTTTACTAATAAAATTAATAAATATTTCCTGTTATTAATTTGGTATTTTACCTGCCAACAATAAAGGTTAGCTGAAAATGACATACAACATGAGGTAACCTTTTTGTTTTATATATTTAAACTAAAGATTTCTTTAAATTTGTTTTAAAAATAACTAGTATTAATCAAACAAAATAATTTTAATTAATATTAATATTATTTCCTTTCGTAATTATACTTTGCTTTTCAAACACTGAAAGGTCTGTTTCTCTCTTTCCTTAGCCTAGACTTCTCCCAGTTTCTCAGTGGCCTGTCCTTTACCTAATACACTCACTTTGCAGAAATAAAATTTAAAATCAAGACAGGTTAATAATATATATGTACAAATTATTAAATTTTATTTTTCGTCATGTGCACTAACTACATTTAACGTGTAAAGCTATATATTGATCTCAGCTTCATGCGCATTACTTTCTTTCTTCTTTCGATCATATGCCTTTTACCCTTTATGGTTATACAACTACTCCAATATATATATTCCCTATAATTAGATTTATGCGATTTGTGATTAGTGGCTGGCTCATAGACTAGATCACATTGCTGGTTATATGCCTTTACAAACAAAAAATGGATTTGTTGTCCACAATTTTTAGATCTAAATTCAACTGTTAGTAAATTGGTAACAATCCTTTAAGTAAAATAGGCTAAATAGTTATAAACAGTAAAAAACAATAGTATAAAATAACGATGCAAAAATAGATGGTTCATAGTATTAAATTTTGTTGAATCGTTTTATATTTTTTCTTTATTTTTCTATTCATTTTATTGACTGGTAACCATTAAAACGACACAATTTTTATTACTACGTTAAGAAAATTACCAATCAAATTTGAGAAGAAACAGTTAAATATATGTTGGTAATAATTATTTTTTAATCACGATTTTATATGGGAAATGCAACTAGTATTGTTTAAAGATGATTATCCTTAAACTGTGAATCATGTACCTAATTTTCAACTAGGGAATGTGGAAGGAAAAATAAAATTAAAAGGATGAAGGGAAAATATCCAATATAGAATATACCATTTACACTTTTAATTTCTATTAATCAAAAAACCAAAGCATATACCTTGTACTATAGTGATGGACTCTCTTAATTATTGCGTTAGTTTCGTAGATAAAGTATCAAGATTTAAAATACTTCACGCAAGCAAATTTGTTATAATATAGGGATCTCGGATCTATACGTATGCATCAGTATGTGAAATCCACGATAGCAAAAGAAAAGTGTATCTAATGAAATAAATTCAAAATGTTTTCATAGCATATTTATTTGCACTGGAGGTTTAATATCTGTCTCGTGGAAGTATAACTGTATATCTATTTTGTTGATAGTAAGGTGTAACTTTATTTATTTGTGAGAACTGAAAAATTAAAACCATCAGCTATAGTCGTGGTTTTGTAAAAACGATAAACGTAGAAATGTTTAGGATTTGAAGACTATTAGTTTTGGCAAGATACTCATTTTCAAAACATGATTATTTTATAAATTTTGTGAAAAGCTTTTGCAACTTGATCTCTTATTGGTGACCTTTGAATTGTGTTTATAAAAGCATCTAACTTATATATATTTTATTTTTGTTGACAAACCTTATACTTATATATATTTTATAAAGATAAAACTCTAACTAATCGAGAGAGTAGATACAGTAGTCAAATCGTGTTTAATGTCTAAGAGTTAAAAGTATGAAAACAACACTATTTGTTTCTTAAAAGAACAAGATTACGATGTGAAGATTGTGGGAAGATCTAGCAAGATCATTATGCACTAATCAATTTGGCCTATTTGGTGGTCCGTTGAAATAAAGATATATAGAAACACAGAACAAAGAATAAAAAAATAAAATATATATATATATATATATATAAGAACATAGTGGCAAATACTAAGTTGTCACTCGTGGTTAGGGACCGGCCTTGGTCTGTCTGCCAAAGGAACCTTTGTGCACATTAAGTCACTTATCACTTCTTATGCTTTGCATTATGGAGCAAACACACTCACACGCACACACATGTAGTTTAATTTTTTTTTTCCTATATATCTTAAACTCATTTTTAGGTCATATTTGCAGACTTCATATAAAATCTACGGCTATAAATAGAAAACATTTGTTGAAATATAGCACAGAATTCAATGGATATTAATTAGTGTTAACCATGACACATCCATATGCCGATATGTAGAGAGTCTCTACATCATTCACCACACACGATTATGTATGACTTAAATCAAATACGTCTCTCAATACACTAATTAGATATGTTATTTACCAACACATGAATAAGTATCTTAAACATAGTCGTGTTTAACCCCCAAAAGAAGAAACATAATAGTGAGAAGTAAAAAAAAAAAAGAAATCAAAAAGAGAAATGATTGTGAAAGTGGACTAGTTTTTGTATTTATTTGGGAAAGTGGAGTAAACTTAAAAGTCACACTTATACATGATGATGTTCTTTTCCTTCTGCTCCACATTTTGCTGTTCCTTTTTTTTTTGTTTTTACTGTTTCTCTACCACGTTCCCAATTTTTGTAACTACTCTGTCTTCTAGTTTCAGAGAAAGACTTGTATCTTTTATCAAGTAAAAACTCTTTTGTCATTAATCGAGTGTAAATCCTTGGTCGAGGAAATCTAAGCTGGAGGTGTTTCTTTGAATTAAAATCAAAAGTTTTTAGATGAAAAAGGAACGCACGTGTTTGCTCTAGTGAATGGAAAGTAACTGAAATCCTCAATAAATACTAAAAGCCCAACGTGGGCTTTTTTAAATCCAACTTGATTTTAAAATATAATCAAAGCCCACTAGGTTATATAAAATGAGAATGAACTTTTTTTTTTAATGAAGGCTGAAGCGTAACTTCCACTCCTCGCTTGTAATCGAGGATCCTGCAAATTCAAATGGTAAGAACTATTAGAGACCCATATGGAACCCAATATAATGTCTCTTAACAAGTCCAAACTCTCATTTAATAGCCCATGTAACTAGTGTTTTTAGCAAGATGAGAATTCATATATATATAGTCATGTAATGAGAACTTTGATTGTAACTTAAAGAGTTGCCATTTTGCGCAACTCTTCTTCTAAACCTTTTTGGGATATATCAATCAAATATTTACTAAGCTTGGTGTTCTTTAATCAATCTTTCCTTTTTTAATTTCTTTGCACAATAAAGCTCTTCATGAGCTATCTCATTTCTTAGTTTATATTTCAATTTTAAGTAGCTCATTTGAGCATAAATCTTCTTGCTTTAGATTTATTCACAAGAACAAACACAGACAATAATAATAGTTTAAATATCCATCAGCATAATTGATCTTATCATCCAATAAAAACATACTAAATTGTAAAATTTTCAAACGCTGACTTGAGTGATTAAACAGACCCCGAGAGAGTTAAACAATACTCGACCAATAAAACGGTAACATCTTTTATCTTTATTACCATCCTGATTATCTCCATTTTTTTCAGACCAAATAAATTAAGCGAAAATCTTTTTTTTCTCTCATTTTTACAGTTCTACTTTCTCATCCTCTGACTGTTTCTACATTTTAAAGGTAGTTTCAATGTGCTTACTAAATTTATATGAAGTAAAAAAAGTTCCCGAAATATTACTGTTGACTGGAAATTTCAAGTGCAACCAATCGATGCGTTCTTGTATCAAATCATCAAGCATATAGGGTTTCCGAAAATATGCGTTTTCTGTTCTTCTTTCGGAATAATTAGTAGGTGGTTGGTTTCCATGTAGCCACGGGCCTAGCCTTGACAAATTGGGTGCATAGCTAAAAAGCCCATTATTTGAATTTCAAAGAGACCAATATACAAGTTTTATCACCTAAAAAAAGTATGAGTTCAAAAGAGAAGCCCACAACTTTGCAACGTTTCGTGGTTTAGGATCACACAATATAATTTGCAAGACCGTTGATCTTTTAAAACCTTATAAATAAAAGGATATCAAATAACATCCACACGTATAATGATGTAACACGACAAACCATTGGAAAGGGCGAAACCACAAAGTCACAGGCATCAAAAAAGAGCCATGTGAAATAAACTTGCACACTTTTTTGATAAATTTTAAATAATGATATTCAATAATCATACGATACGAAGAGTTATCTAATTAAAAAATCAAATCTCGATTCAGTTCAATCTAAAACAGCTCTTCCATAGTAACAAAACAGAAACTTAAAAAATATTCAAAAGCATAACAATAAATATAAAAACACAAGAAAAGCTTCAGTTTTGATTAAAGTCAAATTAACCATGAGTATTCAAAGCTTCCCAGACCAAGTTCTTAACCACTGGATTAGCCACGTCTCTAGCTTGATAAGCCGCTTTCTTCAAAGTCCTTATGGTCCACACATTTGCCTCCCACCACGAAAGACTCCTATACGGAAGATTATGCTTCTTGCAAAGCTCTTGAACCACCGGAGAAACTTTCCGGAGATGGCAACGAGGTAGCCGAGGGAACAAATGATGTTCTAGCTGAAATTGTAATCCACCAAAGAACCAATCCATGTATGATTGACAAGAGATATCGATTGTTCCCGCCGCTTGCTTCTCGAACCAGTCGCTACCGGTGGGTGGACCAACGTAGACATCGGCGGCGAAATGGTTAAGTGTGAATTGAATGTGTTGTAACGCCGTGACGGTGAAGCTAGTGAAGACGAATAAGAATCTTTCAGGCCAGTTTGGTAGACATGAGACTAAGAGAGGGAACCAAGTCCAGAAAACTAAGATCCCGGCGAAATTGAGAGCACGATCTGGGAATTCACGTTTGGAGAAGAGTAAGAGAAATGTTTGAATGAAGAGATTGATTCTTCCGAAGCACATGACTGGGTAATAAGTCCAGTGTTGGTAGCTGATTAAGAACCTCGCGACGGGATCGAAAGTGAGTTTCCGATCGTAGAATCGTGAGGTGATTGAGTTGAAGAATTTGGTAGAGACGGCGAAAACAGGGATGTGTTGTAGATCTGGATCGTAATCGAGACTGTTACAAGCTATATGATGAGCATTGTGAGTCCATTTCCACCAAGCGATTGAGATTCCGGTGAGACAGTTACCGGAAAGAAGCTGAGCGAATTTGTTGTATGATTTGTTCGTCATGATGACGTAATGACCTGAATCGTGACCTATGTAAGCGCTTTGGATCCAGAGGAGTCCGAGAAGTGCTGCGGCGAATTGATGAGCCAAAAGTGAGGTACATCCCAAAACACCGTAGAGAACACCGGCGAACATGGCGGCGACGAAGGCTAATGTGTAGAGAGTGACGTGGCCTTTGTTTTCGAAGAGTCCGAGTTTTCGAAAATCGGCAGCCATGCGACGGTAATCGCGTGAGACTTCGGAGACTTCGAAATCTTTGATGTGATAACCGGTGAAGAGTTTCTCCAGGTGATGCCAAGCAGTTCCGGGATGAAATGCGATGAACGCATCGGTGACATCTTGACCAACGAGATTCAGAATCACTGTATCGCCTCCGGGATGAGTTTTAATCCAATCGGAAACGTTATAGACCTTGCCTTGAATCGCTATCCATAGATCTCCAGATTTGTTGTGTTTTTTAAGATCTTCGTTCGTAATGTACTTTTTCTCCGTCTCTTCCGCCATTGATGACGATAACCAAAACCTTCGGAGATCCGAAACAAAAAAAAAAGGATCCGAATATCTCTCTGGATTGCTTTATTCGATTCACGAAATCAATCGAATAGAGAAACAACAGCAACCTTTTTCACCAAAAATGGATCTGGAATCGGATTTTTTTGAATTCGAATCCTTTCTCTTCTCTTCTCTTCTCTCTCTCTGCGCTTATCTCTTCAACTCCTTTATCGTCCTTATATTATGGTTTTGTTTTGTTATTTACTGTTTTTGTCGAATTAATATTGAAAACAGTTTTAGGGATTGAAATTACGTGGCCAAGCGTGCCGAGTTCTCACGTGTGAATATTATTTTTTTGGCAATTAAAAATTAAAATACGCGGTTGATGTTAATTTTGGTGGTATCAAAATTGGGAAAGAGGGACCATTAATAGGAAAAATAAAGAAATGGTTAGTTATGGTAATTATAAAAGAGAAAGCTTAGTGGTGTCCCTCGTAATATTCATGAAATGCAAGACAGACCACGTGCTACCTTTGATATTTTTCTTTACGCTGTCATTGATTGGCCAAATATGTATAAAAAAAGGTAATGTCAATATATAAAAAAGTAGAGTGTATCACCAATGGCCAAAACCAAAAAAGAAAAGTATCATAGAATTGTGGTCAATATATCTTTTCCTTTTTAGTTTTTACGGAAACAAAAAAAAAGAAAAGAAATAATGTTTACCTTTATTAAATTTTACTGCAAACAACATGAATATATTGTTTTATCCTTAGCATATGTGTTGATATGAAAACATATATTATTTTAAAATTCAAAATTGAAACATATATTATTTTAAATTTTAAAATAGAAACATATAGTTTTAGCCGCAATATATTCATGACTTTTAGCATATGCACTAGCATCGTCTCTGTTGTCTAACTGCTTCAAGACTTGGTCTCAAAGATACACAGCTGTTTTCTTCCGTATCCTTTTCTGATTTTCTGGGAAACTCATCCAAGATATTTGTTTTCTTATTGAGATCTAAAAAATATTGTATTTTACGTCAACTTAGCAACTACTATCATTTTGTTTTCAAGTGCGATATTTTTATTTTATTCAGGGCCGGACAAAAAAAGTGTCGGATATACCTTCAATAATATTATAAATAAATACAAATTAAACATCAAATGGGAGGTAAGTTCATAATCTAGGAAACTAAAAGGAGACTTTTTTTGTTCTTTTTTTTTGTTAAGGAATATAAAGAAGACTTGGGAAAGCACTGGGAAGATAGTTAGTTAGTTATTCATTTTAACTTACAGAATATTTCTAATGTCCCTTTTGTTTTTACTAAAAATTATAAATGTATTTTGTTCGAGGTTATCAACGTTTGAATATTGTAAGTTTGTAAACACACAAATATTTTGTCCTTTATAATTTTGTTTTTTAATTGTTTATAGCTATTTTGAATACCAAATATTTTTGAAGAAGATATTTTGAGTTTTTGTGTTTAGTCAAATGAAATTAGAAGTACGGGCCAATGTAACGGGCCGAAAAGGGTCTTAGTCTAAACCCATTTAATGTAGAAATTTTGAAACAGTCAAACCGTTTGACTCAAACGTCCAAGGGTTTCTTTCTTTCTCAGTCGCTTGCAGTCGTCGAAGATTAACAAGTAGTACATTCTCTTATTCTTAAAAGCCTGAATGTTCGATTTTAAATAAAAGTTTGAAATTTTTCTCGCAATCTTGACATTTTCAGTACATAAAAAGATTTCAAATTTACCAAATGAGAAAATGAACAAAAGGGACAAACTGTGAGGAAGATGGTTGTTGAGTTAATCTTTACTTTGGAACAAGTTGTTGAAATTAATAATAAGGAAAGAGACTATTCTTAATCAAAATAAGTATAAGCATTTCAAAGAGCAAACATATAGATTAGGTATTCCAGCTTTCCTGACTTTCAAGAAGATAGGAACTACACAACGAGAGCTTGTAGGAACATTTTGAACGAGAGCTTGCAGTGGCTAAAGACGAGTTGATGAAGCTTTATGCTCGTTTAAAAGTAGGAATACAACTATCATTTTACTTTGGTAATTACGACCTGTCATAATGAATATTTGTCTGATGCTAATTTGTGGTTGCTGAAGGATTCCGATGAGCGGTTAGAGTCATCAAATAAAGAAAAGGAAGATATCACATCCAAATTGTGCACGCGGAAAAGGTTGCAGCGGAATGGAAAATAGAGTAAGCAAGGTTGAAGAAGCCAATGCAAAAGTACGAAATGTTCTTGAGCAGAGCGTGACAAGGCTAAATAGAATGTCAATGGAGTCGGATTATCTCGTTGATAGGTAAACCAATGATCAACTTCGTATATGTAGTTTTGATTCTCCTGTCTGAATCAGATGTTCTGATGAACCACCATGGTCTTTGCAGGCGAATCGTCATCAAATTGCTGGTTACATACTTTCAAAAAAATCACAACAAAGAGGTAACAAACATTTGACTTATTCTGAAATATGGTTATGGGACATTCACATATGAAAACTGTCTCTGATTTACTCTGGTTGTTTCATTGCTTTTTGCCTAGGTTTTGGACCTCATGGTTCGGATGCTAGGATTCTCAGAGGAAGATAAAGAGCGGATTGGAGCGGCAAAACAAGGAGGTGGTAAAGGTGTTGTTATAGGCGTATTGGGCTTTCCGGGTCGCTTTGTGGGCGGAATTTTAGGCGGTGGATTCACATGCTAATACGACTTCTGATAACCAGGTAAAAATCCTCGATAACACAATGTAGTACTGATCCAACGGCTAAGAAACACCATCATAGAATCAACAGAGCCTAATGGAGATATTGTTCCGTGCTCTCTTCTTTCTTTGGATTTTTTGTTTGTTACAGTCTTTTGCGGATCTATGGGTTGATTTCTTACTCAAAGACGCAGAAGAGCGAAAGAGAAGAGAAGCAGAAGAAGCAACTGCAACTAAAGCCAAGCAAGATTCAGAGAGGACAAGACAAGACACGGCTTTGTCTGATTCGGAGTTCTCCACAGTTACTCTCAGATCATCGGAGAGTTAGTAATTTTGAAGAAGGTACATAGATACATACTTGAATCTAAAATAGGAATTCGAATATCTTCGGAGTTTTGTGTTGTAAATATGATCTCATCATAGGTGTTGACTTTTTGAGAGACGATTTGAATGAAAATCAAGGGAAAAAATAGAAAGTTAAATCAGCTTTACCTTGAATTTCTATGTTCAGTAATTAAGCAAATTTTTTGTTTTTTCTTAAAGGTTAACATTTACCGAGTGAACGAATAAAGCCATAGTATCTTTTCCCAGAATTTGATTTAACTCCGCATTCAAATAAGTAGCCAGAAAAAAGGGGTAGTAAAAATTAGAGAAATGAAAGCAGAGTAACATTTTTTTTTTCTTCGAGTCTTGAGTATAAAAAAAAAAAAGCCCCAAGACAATAAGCAAAACGTCAAGGAGAGAGAGAGAGGTTGCTTCACTCTAATGTATTCAACCCAATTTAGCCTTGAGGGAAGCAACAGGAAGCTTAGAAAGAACCTTCTCATCAAACACCATGTAATGTTTTTTCAGCTCCTTCAACGTCTTCTCTGCCACAGGATCTACCTTATCCTCGTGTTTCTCATACAGCATCGGTACTGTATGCAACACCACAAAGCCTGTTTTTTCCACAAACATGGAGATCCTTTCAGATTCAACAATCGAACAGAGAATAACTTCATGCAACTAAAGCCTTTTTTATCAGTACAAATACTTACAGATGTATAGCAGAGTCAAGAAGTTGAACCAGTTTCCCACGACAGAGATTATCCACAGCCCAACAACCACCTGTCATACAAAATACATGCGAGTTCTTCTCAGAAAACTCATAATACAAAGTGAGGACATATCTTATAATCAGGGAAGATACATGAGTAGATTGAACAAGTTCTTTACTTAGGAATACAACAATCACATTTTCTTCTGTTAACTGCAAATGTCTACAATAACGAATCGAACATAAAACATACCATCAGAAATTTCTTCAAGTCCCTTCCTAAGGCAATGCCCCTTAGGATAACAAAGCCCTGGTTCAGCTCGTTTCTCAATGCAGAAGCAATCAAAAGGAAATGTTCCTCTTTAATATGGATTTCAGGAATTTTAGGTGGAGTCCTGAAAATAACGAGTCCTCGGAACATTTAAGCAAAGCAAAGAAACATATACAGTAGGTTGTGGAGCTTGTAACAGGACTGAGACACCAAAAGCTTACTTGTTCATAAAGGAATGGGCATTAGACCACAAAAACAGAGCTGCGAGGGAGAAAATCAAAATGTGACACACAAGACTCAAGAAATGATACTCAACCAATTCAAAGAGAACCCATATCGCTGTGGCTACACCAAGAACAGCAGCTGAGAGTTTTTTGTCCCTCCACAAGAACACATCAGCGGCTGTACGGAGAAGTTTAAACCAATAAGAAAAGTAAAACTTGCAAAACTAGAAAATCACTCCATTGCATCATATACCTACCACATAACAGATCATAATTCCTCGTAATCCAAAATTCCAAAATGGTTTAAATCGACGCACGAAGACAACTAAATCAACTAACCTAATTAATCAAGCCAATGTTATATAAGATGCAGAGTTCACTCAATGTACTTAAAACGCAATTAGATTATTCAAAATCAGCATCAGATACAAGATCCTCAAATTGCAGATCAAGTATTAACGATAGATTAGAAAGAAACGTACGTAATCCACCACCGAGAACCTTATGAACAGGCTTCTCTCTACCAAACAAACGATACATCTTGGCCTTCAAAGCTGACGGAGACTCTGGTTTCTCGTGCTCGGTATCAGACGACGATGAAGAATCGTGATCGTGGATCTTCTCGGCGATCTTCTCCATCAGAGATTCTTCCCTCGGTATAGATTTATCCAATTCGTCCGTCATTGTTAGTTTCTTTTTCTGATTTCGGTCCAACGTGAAGAGAAAAAAAGAGCCAAGGAAACGAGTGGTGAAATAGGTTGATTAGGCTCCTTAGGTTCGTGACCCGAACCAGGAAGATTCGTTAACGGCGTTACTCTTTTAAAGAAAGAAAAAGGGAATAAACGGACGTTAACGTTTCCTGCCTTGAACGTGGAGGCAACAAAGGCCTAGTGGGCTTGGTGCGATGTGTAAGGCGTCTTTTTACTTACATACCTTTCATAAAGTAACCGACAGGTGTAAGGCAGTTTTGTACACGTGTCATTAATCGAATCACTGACGAATAATATCAACGGCTCACTCGTTTTCAAAAAGCGGTGGATAGAACGACGTCGTACTTTTATTTTGGGTTGACACGGAAAGTCTCTAAATGAGATAGAGACTTTAATCATGGACTAAATGGGATGTTGTTATTTACATTCTTTGACTTTTTGGCACTACTGTAACTCTGTTACATTCTTTAAAATATAAAAATTGGGATCAAATTACTTCGAAAACATATGGTTAAGTCAACCCCACCAATCTATTAGGGACATTTTTGTTCAAATCTCAAGTTCCAACCGTACTTTGTTCCCATCTTTAGAGACCTAATCTAATTGGATTACATACATTTTTGACTTTAATCCGAATCTCGAAAAGCTGAATATAATAAACTGATGATAAATTTTTGAATACAAACTTATTACAAGACAAAGAATATGTAAAGTAAATCAATCAATTTATAATTGGATCTCGTTAAATGATATCATACCAAGAAAAAAAAGATACTTATGTAATAACTGCCACATAACCAAAATTTTATAATCATTATCATCTGGATCTCCTCCGATCGGCGGCATATTGCGATAACGGAACAACTTCCGACAAAGGAGTGGACTGCGGCGTAGATTGAGGCGTCGGAAGTGGAGAATTCCGACAAACGGGACAAGAACCATTGAGCTTAAGCCAGGCGTCAAGACAATAAACATGGAAGTAATGTTTACACTCAGGCATCATCCTTAACATCTCCTCTTCCATATACTCACATAAACAAATCGAACACGTCGCATCTCCATCTCCGCCGTTGACGGTGATCGATTTAGTGAAATGGAATTTAGGGTAAGAGTTGATGATTAGTTGATCAAGTCCTCCAACGACGACGTTTCCATTAGTAGCAGACTCAAGATCGTCATCTTCGGCTACGAATATGATTCGTGGGACGATTACGCTACGGTCTCTGAAAGAAGAGTTTGCATTAGCGGTTGCGGCGGAGGCAGAGAAGCGGAGGCGAGAGGCGCGGCAGCAGATGTAGGAAGAGAGGATGATTGTGGAGATAAGAACGAGGAAACCAAGAGCTATGGCTATAGAGTAGCCAAGGCCGAGACTAGTGATATAGGTAGGGATAGGAACCGGAGGCGGGGGAGGGAAGACGGCGGCAGTTGAGGCGGTTGACATTTGATGGCGAAGAAAGAGGTTGGGGCCATGTGAGATTGGTGACGAGAGAGAGTGATGAAGATTATTACTATTATTATTTTTTAGTTTTAGTTTTTTTTTTTTTTTTTGGGAGGTGGGTGGGAAATGTAGATACTGCATTGAAGACAATGTTTGGCAAATTATTAATAGCTTTGCATTTATTAGGGTTCTTCTTATAGGTTTAGTGACTAGTCAATAGTGACTTCGCTTAAGTGGCCCAAGGTAGGTCAAATTTTTAGTTTTTTTTTTTTTAAATTTAAGTGCTTGAGCCAATGAGCCGTATGACATTGACATGTGTGATGGTTATTTTTGTTTATCTTTTAGCTGTTTTCTTTTTCATCCATCGTTTTTGTTGAACCAAAAAACGGTTATCTTACGATTTCTAAGTTCAATTTCGGTTAAAAAGGAAAATAGCAAAAAAAAAAACGCAAAAATAATCTCCGTTGCCGGGACTCGAACCCGGGTCTCTCGGGTGAGAGCCGAGTATCCTAACCAGCTAGACTACAACGGATTTTGATATGTGTATACATTATATTAGATAAATTGTCTCCAATATTTACGTTCAACCACCTATATGTTACGTTATCTCTCTGTACATGAACATTAAATGGAAAGGAAGCTCAGAATTTAAGATTTTTTTTATTCATTCTCTTTGTTTTTACTAACTCAATTCTCAAAGAGGGTTATAAAGAAGAAAACCACAAGTCACAAAAGCATTGACTTACTACAAGGAATCAAAAGAGAGGCTTTTTCCCATTGATCATTCCCAACAAATGATCAATAATTTGTCTTCCAGCATCACGAAGACCCGAATGCATATACTCATTCGTTATCCAAAGTCTAATACCCGAGATTTGAGAAGCTGTTTCCATCACTAGCTTGAAGTTTACATACATATCTTCATAGTATACCGCTGCAGCAACAGGCACCCTTACCCAAAAGGAGGAAATCATGTGAAAACAGTGTAAATTGTTTGATCCATAAGATCAAAGATAAAAACAGACCTTGTTATTCTTCAATGTAGTAACATCATATAATGGAGGCCAATCCTCTTTCTCGGCCAAGAGATCAGCGGCAGCTTTGAATGGATTCAAGGCATGAATCTCATCAAACATCCATGGAAATATCATCTATATGAATCCAAATTCTAATTTTAGTTTAAGCAATGTGAACCAATCATCCAAGCTACGAGCAGTTTAACCATGCAGTTAGAAATACCTCTCCCGTGAAGAGTACAGGCTGACTTTCGTTGACTGCCTTCGTTGCATTGAATTTGCATTCAAATTTTTCCTGTAATCTATGAGCAGACCATCTTGATGAAGCACCCTGACAAAGTTTCCAATCAATAACAAGTAGAAGCAATTGTATGAAATAAGAAAGAAGATGAGGAGACTATACCTCACAGTATATGGACTCATGGAGAAGAGCATAGAGTGGGTTTGTATCAAAAGAATGCCAATTCTCAAATTGCAGTAAAGATGACATATCTCAGACTATCGATTACATCTTCGAACAGATACTCGAAAACAACATATTTTATTTTGGGTCTCTTACAGCGTTTAAGAAGAACTGACTAACTCGCTTTGGTGCTTCGGGGACTAAAATAGGATCCCATACTCTCTCCAACCTATGATCATTAAGAAGGCAGGATTAACATAGAAAATGTGAGGGCGATCTATAGAAATTAACAAAGCTAAACTCTTACATATAATGCAGGCGCTCAAAACCAGTACTTGATCCTAAACCAGAGAGACCAAGAGCTTGAAGACCCTTCGGAGTGAGGATGCCTCCTGATGGAAGAGGTACCTAATAGACAAAGAAACAGAGAAAAATAAGGAACTAAACTAGTCACTGGAGTTCAACAATATGTTTTCATCCCTTCTTTACTCCGCCTCCTTCAGATGCAGACAAGTAATCTACAATTTCACGAACAATCTCAATGTCTTCAGGGAACCTCTTGTAGTATATTTCGTTTTGGCGAGAAACTTGTTCAAAACCGGCTTCATACACATCATCTGCTGAGCATGCTTTTCCAATTGGTGGAATTCCTCCAGTTATTAGCACTTGTTTAAGTCCTTGAGGCGCAAAGCTCAAATATGTAAGTGCACAAAAGCCACCAAAACTCTGCAGAAACACCAATCGAAAAAGATGTACTTAAAAATCAAATGACCAAAAACTGAAGCAGAGTGACTAATAAGACAATACATAAGACATATTTACCTGACCCAAAATAGTCCAAGGATCAGCATTAGAAACAAGACGAACTCTAATAAACTCAGCATCTTTCACTATATTATCAGCTCTAAAATGAACCAAATAATCAGCTAAATCCTTTGCTGATCTGAATTGAAGCATAGAGGAAGATGTTAAAGGAGTTGACAAGCCTGTTCCTCTCTGCAGGACCAACACCAATTTGAGCCAACACAAACACTAGTAAAAGTGTCAAGAAGAGCATAAAAGTATATAAAGTATCATACTTGATCGAGTAAGATAACACGAAACTCTTCACAAGCTCTTTGAATCCATCCACTAGCTTCACTAGGTCTTGGACTTTCAAATCCTGGACCACCTTGTAAATACAATAGATACGGCATTACTTGCTCCTCTCTCCCCACTGCCAAAAAAGAAAAAAAAGAAAAAAACAATCTTCAATCAAATTAGACTAAAACAAATGCAACTTTAGATTGGTATGAGTTTCATAGCCACATCATAGAAACGTTTCTTAATCGCAAAGCCCTGATTTCAAATTACCCGCAACGATTCTCTAGCAAAGATTGTGATTTTGGGAGAAGTTTTGGAATCGAGGGAATAATCAAGAGGAACTATGAATCGATGGTTACGTAATCGGAGCTCCGGCACCGAAAACCATTTCCCTGTAACATGCTCCGACCTCGATTCCCCAGCTAGGCCGATAGAGACCGATCCTGCTCCAGCCATGGAAGTGATTACACGACAAAATCTCCGGCGACGGTGGAAATTGATAAAACCCGGAACTAAAGCTGACGATTTTGATCGAGTAGTAGATAGAGAGAGTACGAAAGCAGTCAACTTTGGAATCGGAGTCACCAGCGCGTGTGTCGCCAACATCATAAGAAAAACAGATTTTTTTCCAAAAGTAGAAGAAAAGTCTTTAAATTTAAAATTAATTTAGAGGTTGGAAATTTGGATGCTTTGCTTCAAATTAAGCATATTTGGGAGCAAAATTTACATCCCAAATGATCCATTTTCCTCATTATATTCGAGTTCTTTGCTTTGTTGCAGCTGTAATTTTGGGTGTTACGTTTCAAACTAAACAACACAAATGATCCATTTTTTGCTAATTCCTTTGAATTGTTCGAGTAAAGCGGTTGATACTGCAGTTAGGGTGTTGAAAGAAGGAGGAATGGATGCGATTAAACTTGAATGAGGATCACCTTCAAGGATCACTGCTGCAAAATCCATTGTGGAAGTAGGAACTGCGGTTATGGGACATGTTGGCTTGACTCCTTAAGCTATCAGTGTTCTTGGTGGTTTTAGGCCACAAGGCCGCAAACAATTTAGACTGGTATTTATATTTCATCATATATGTATTATTCATATTATATATGTTTATAATTAATTATTCCTTATATACAATAGTGAAAGTAGACGTAATTAAACTAAACAATACAGCTCATTTATGTACTCTAGTTTTACAGTGTACTTTGCGTATATATTAGGACATATATGTGTGGAGAAATTACTATCTTTAAAGAAAGAAATACCAAAACTAATACCATATATGTTTTTTTTTCTCTGAATAATAACGTTTGGGGACTGAAAATTAATAGGCGATTGCGGCGTTTATGGGGAGAGCGAGAGGGGGAAGGACGAATTTTGAGGCGGGTATGGTGGTGATGAGCCACCAGAGCAAATGAAACGCTCATGTTCTGTCTTGCTGATCCAGGCGACGCTTTTCTCGTTCCTACTCTTTATTATGCAGCTAGCATACGTAGTTACATACACACGCTTTATTAAAAAGAAAAACTCATTAACTGTCTCAATAAATATATTTTTACTAACTCTTTTAAATAAGACACATATTAGTGATTGACGTTTAGAAAACAAATTAGTGATTTTGATACTGTATTAAATTAAAAGTAACGAAAAGGGCAATTTTTTGTATTATTATCTCATTATACGTACAAGTATATAACTTTTTGTTTGGTCAAAACAAAAGTTCTCCTTGATAAAAAAGAGTTATTTTGTTAACCGGTTGTCAGAATAACTAACAATTGTTAAATATTACTCATTTGATTGATTCAGTCTTTTGCCAAGTAGCCCCCATCCATACAACCTTATTCAAATGCTACGTTTTTGTATTTATAGTAAAATTCTTCTGGTCTCTAAAACGTCATTTGATTTTTAAATAGATTAACATCAAACCAACAAATCTATGTGCATTTCGGTTTATGATTTGTTGGTTTGATGTTAGTTTATTTAAAACTATTAAATGACGTTTTAGATACAAAAATATTACGGTTTTTTATCTATAGTAAACCAATTTGATCTCTAAAACGTCACTTGATAAATATTTTTCTCATTTTGACTCAAAGAAAATTATTTGATCAAGATGTTCATAACTCAAAGGAATAGGCATGAGCATGGAAAAAGATGAATGGTTCAGTTCTCTTATACACACACAATCGCTATTTATGTTAAATTATTTCTCAATTTAATGCCGAAATGAAATATTTCATTGTTCTATAATTTTGCAGATGTTGTATAAGTTGAAATTATTATAATCCACTAATGCAGCATTACTTTTCTCAACGAGCCCCATTAAAATGGGCTGATTTAAATCTGGGCCCAGAAATAATAGTGTATTTGAGTGGAACCGACACATGTTAAACCGAAAAAGTTTTCGTTACACATTTCCCGGTGGCCGCTTTTTTCAAACCTTGAAGATGAGTCTCGTGCCATCAATTGCCCGGCGCCGGAACTCCTATAATCTACTTAACCATCCCAGATTCCTCCGGAGATTTTCTGTTGATGTTGATCCAGCGCCGGTAATGAAATCGGATAGCCAGGAATTTGTAGTAGTCCGATTTTTGGAGAATCTACGGAAAACGCCGCAACATGATTGGTCATCCAACGAGTCGCTAAGTTCGCTTCTCGTATCTTCTTCTTCTGTTTCTCCTCTTGTCTTCTCACAAATCACGCGGCGACTTGGATCATATTCTCTGGCAGTCTCGTTCTTCGAGTACCTGGATGCGAATTCTCAGTCTCTGAAACGCCGAGAAGAATATCTCTCCTTGACGTTTCAATCGGTTCTCGAATTAGCCGGTAGTGAACCTGACTCGCGGGATAAACTTCTCCGTCTCTACGAGATCGCCAGAGAGAAGAACATACCGCTTACTGTAGTTACCACTAAGCTTCTGATCCGATGGTTTGCACGTATGGGTATGGTGAATCAATCGGTTCTTGTATACGAACGAATCGATTCGAATATGAAAAGCACGCAAGTTCGTAACGTTATGATCGATGTCTTGCTAAAAAATGGCCTTGTGGAGGATGCCTTCAAGGTGCTCGACGAAATGCTTCAGAAAGAATCCGTTTCTCCTCCTAATAGAATCACAGCGGATATTGTGTTACACGAGGTTTGGAAAGGAAGGCTTTTGAAGGAAGATGAAATTATTGGGTTGATTTCAAGATTTAGCTCTCATGGTGTCTCCCCAAACTCTGTTTGGTTGACTCGGTTTGTAACTAGTTTATGCAAAAATGCTCGCAGCAATGTAGCTTGGGAGATTTTGAACGACTTGATGAAGAACAAAGCTCCACTTGAAGCTCCTCCTTTCAATGCGCTTTTGTCATGCTTAGGAAGGAATATGGACATTGGTAGAATCAATGGTTTAGTTGCAAAGATGGATGAGATGAAAATTCTGCCTGATGTTGTGACTTTAGGGATTCTTATTAACACTTTGTGCAAATCAAGGAGGGTCGATGAAGCTCTCCAAGTTTTTGAGCAAATGTGTGGAAAGAGAACTGATGGTGGAAATGTGATTAACGCTGATTCGATTCATTTTAATACCCTCATTGACGGGTTGTGCAAGGTGGGAAGGATGAAAGAAGCAGAGGAGTTATTGATTAGGATGAAAATGGAAGAGAGTTGTGTACCCAATACTATCACTTACAATTGCTTGATTGATGGGTACTGCAGAGCTGGACAGATTGAGACGGCTAAAGAAGTTGTTTCTCGGATGAAGGAGGATGGGATTAAACCGAATGTGGTTACTCTTAATACAATTGTCGGTGGGATGTGCAGATACCACGGAGTGAACATGGCCGTTGTTTTCTTTACGGATATGGAAAGGGAAGGCGTGAAAGGGAATGTAGTTACGTATATGATATTGATTCATGCTTGTTGCAGCGTTAGTAACATAGAGAAGGCTATGCATTGGTTTGACAAAATGTTGGAAGCTGGTTGTTCCCCTGATGCAAAGATCTATTATGCTTTGATCTCTGGATTGTGCCAAGTTAGACGGGATCATGACGTTATTAGAGTGGTGGAGAAACTGAAACAGGGAGGGTTTTCTCTTGACTTATTGGCTTACAACATGCTTATTGGATTGTTTTGTGATAAGAATAATGCAGAGAAAGTCTATGAGATGCTAAGTGAGATGGAGGAAGCAGGGATGAAACCCGATTCCATCACTTACAACACTCTGATTTCGTTCTTTGGCAGACTCAAGGACTTTGAAAGTGTTGAGACAATGATGGAAAAAATGAGAGAAGACCGGTTAGATCCGACTGCTGTGACATATGGAGCAGTAATGGAAGCTTATTGCTCAGCCGGAGAATTAAACGAAGCAATGAAGCTCTTCAAGGACATGGGTTTAAGGTCAAAGGTGAATGCAAACACTGTGATATACAACATTCTCATAAACGCCTTTTCGGAGCTGGGGAATCTCCAACAAGCACTGTCTCTGAAAGAGGAAATGAAGCAGAAAATGGTGAGACCGAATGTTGAAACATACAATGCCTTGTTTAAGTGTCTTAAAGAGAAGAACCAAGCGGAGACATTGCTTAAACTGATGGATGAGATGGTGGAACAGTCATGTGAACCAAATCAGATCACCATGGAGATCCTAATGGAGCGTCTCTCAGGTTCTGATGAGTTAGTGAAGCTAAGGAAGTTTATGCAAGGCTACTCTGTTGCTTCGAAAGCTTCATCTTTCGATCTTCCTTAGATTGGGAATAATGGGTTTTTAGACTCAGTAACTTATAGACAACTAGACAAGTAAAATGATTAAATCGTTCCTTGGTTCTATTTATGTTATTCACACAAAGGCTATTTATGTTAGATTAGTATTTCTCAAATCTAAAAGCCGAAATAAAATAATTCATTGTTTTAGCAAATAATGGTTGTATTTCTTCACCAAAAACAATAATAATAGTTGTATACTTGTATTTAACTTTCTCAATGCATTAGTTTAGGCCCATTCAAATGGGCTGATTTAAGCGCATTAAAATCTGGACCCCGAAATAATAGTGTTTTTAGAGTGGAACCGACACATGTCATGTAGTCAACGATTCTTACTCCGTTAGTGGAGGTGAACCTGACTAGCGAATCCAAAAGCAGACAATTTGACGAGAGGGAGTCAAAGCTGTCTTCTGTTCAACGAGTTGACTAGTTTTGTTTTAAATTTTAATCTTACTATAATAACTGTTTTAGCTACTTACATTTTATTATGTTTTAAGGAACAATATGATAAAATTCTTAGACCAAATAAATTGATGATATTTTTCCAAGAATGACAAACTGAATACAAGATATACGTATTTTCCTAAGACTAATTACTACGTGAATTTTCAATTTCATGGTCAGATTGGAAACTTTAGACATGTTTGTTGTCTACATTGAATTAAAATGTTCATATTATGTCTTATTATTATATGGATATATATGGGGTTTAAACACACAGTTGACACTACGATGAAACGTCTATTGTAAATAGGAATAAAGGATTTATGCATATTAATATTATTATACAATTCAAAATTTGAGTTGTCTACTGGGTAGCAAAAAGGAATATGGAACCTCTTAAATTCACATCCCAAGAGCTGTAACCTTGATAACAAAATAAATCGAAGTCGACATAAGAAAATATGAAACAGAGAAAAAAATATTGATTTGATTATTAACTTTTTGAAAACTACATTTTTGCATATTATTTATTTTATGTTGGTGATAACACAAACTAAAGTCTAAAATTATAATTGATGCCGTAAACCAATTGGTTATAACCTAGCTTTCTTGATTATATATAAGTGATGCCTTAATTAAGCTTATATTAATATGGAAACATTCTCCTCCTAGCATTCTTAGTGTGTTCTATCATTAACAGAAAGTAGGAAAATTGTAATAAATTAACTTTTGGACATATAATATTTAGAATTTATTAGATAAATAAATCTAATTTCATACATAACTTACAATTTTCAAATAAATTAATATATTCGTGACTAAACAAGTAATAAAATCGATAAACACTTTCTTTAACAAACAAACAAAAATCCATAAATACTTCGTAAAACAATATTGAACCAAAGGGGTATATGGATTTTGTATTATGGGTCAAATAAAAATAGTTTCCCTTTAAATATGTAATGGTCATGAATATGAGAAATAAACAATCATAATGCATATATAGAACACATCGATTTGTAATGTGTAATTGCCTTGTCTACGGATTACGGATTCAGTCCGATTGTGATACAAATAGAAAGTTGAACCACCAGTTTTTATTTTATTTTTAAACCACTACTTTGGTTTTCGATCGCTGGTATGATCACAGTTTAATGCCACAAGCATCACATGCATTTACGAACAAAAAACAAAAATCAGAATTTCTTAAAACTTAAAAAAAAAAAAGTTGGTGTAACATCAGATGGTTTATTATCTATCACTTGCAATATTTTGTAGGAGACAGCTATACCACGCTGCTATTCGTATATATAAATGACATTTTATTACACGTGCGTGTACGTATCCATTTACTCTACAAATACACTCTAAGAAAACGATATATTTTTTTTTTTTTCTAAAAGATATACTATACTAACTCAGCTTAAATACAACGTTTCTATCTAGTTTCCGACTTTTTGTTTTTGATCTCCGACCAATTCAATTTAAGGCAAAGATTAATCTAGATAGAAGTTTTACTTTAAATGTCACAAATCTAAAAAGCCGTCCAAAAAGATTTTCTTGATCTCCAATTCCTTAGTGGGCTGCTGCCACGTGTCAATACCTTCTAATCATGTTTTCTCATGTTAATTTTTTGTTACTAACTTTATATAAAAACATAATGAATGACCTTGAAGAACTCTTGGAGCTAAACCCCACCGAGTCAACGACCAACGCATTATCTTTTACATCATTTTCTTCCACTTAAAACTAATTTAAAAACGGTTAAAAATAAAATTGGAATCTTAATCGCACGTGACTATGGTCACATTTGCTATCGACACACTAAGTAATTTTAAAGATATGACTTGACCAAGTATAGCATGGTTTACTCTAATATGGAAACTAAATTTACAAGAAATTTTTTATCCACAAATTTTTTATATCGAGCCTCAAAATTACAAGAAACTATCTTAAAACTAATCGGATGTTATCTCGAGTTTTTTTTTTCTTGATAAAGATCAAAATTAGATTTTTAAAAAGGTAAAATACTGAGTCAAAGTAAAGATTGTTTTCCCGAATCTATATCAACGGGGGTCTAATAAATTATGGGAGTTCATGCAACTTGAACTTTTAATTTGTGACTACGACGGTTGAATGTTTAATATCTTTGTTTCTAAACCTTCTTGGTTGATCTAATTCTTTAATTAAAACAAATGAAACACAAAAGTCTTTGTTTATGCTAATTACCGTGATACCAGGTCTGGTTTTACACCAAAACTTTTTTAATGACCGTATATATATATATATATATATATATATTGTCTTTACAATGTTTTTCATAGGATCGTATATTCGTATCTAAAGTTTTTAAAGCTACTAGCCAACTATATGTATGAGTATAGTTAGGTGGGTCGTAATGTAAGTTCTACAAAATGTTTTTTTTTGCACAAAGTATTGTTCCAGTCACTTCAGAAACTATTTATCAAAACTAACTTTTTCAAATGTAAAATTATATATCTTCTGGAGCATCATTAATGGTAAAATCTCTCGTGGTGTTCTTACCAATATCTAATTCTAAATTTTAAGAACATCATGCTAAGAACTCCTAAAATGCTTCTTAAATAAAAAAATTTAGATTCTCTTTCTCCTCATGTTAAGAATCCCTCTAATATTTATCATTATTTGTCATTATAAAATTTTAAGAACCCCTCCTCTAAGAACCTCCACTAATGATGCTCTTAGTGTCTTTATAATTAGTTAATTACACATACATTTTTTTTTGCATAGAATACAAATTGTCCAAGAAAACATTTTGTTGGCATAAGATATATTTGCTGTAGGTTTGACTTTATGAAACACACTGTCCCCCACATAACAATACTTTTATGGAAAACAGAAAATTTCAATTACTGTACGTTTTCTCACAATGGAAACAATTCTTCTCTCATTCTCTTAAGACCTGGCTTATAAATACTCCTCACATTGACAAGTCTCATTTCATTTATACACTCACAAGCCAACCAATCCAACAACTTCACAAAAAGCACCTCACACACTTAGTTATTTAGATACACATGGTACTCGACCGAAAAAATGTCTCCGGACAAGAATCTGCTGTCCAAATTAGCCGCCGGTGACAAACATGGAGAAGATTCGCCGTACTTCGATGGCTGGAAAGCTTACGACAATAATCCTTTTCATCCAATTCATAATCCACAAGGTGTTATTCAAATGGGTCTAGCCGAAAATCAAGTTAGTCTTCTTCCTCTAATAGTGTTGTTTCCTCTTCTCTTCTTTGTCTTCTAATAAGTTTTTCTTTTCTTTTTTCAATTGTGATATATTTGTTTTCAGCTTTGTTCTGATCTGATCAAAGAGTGGATAAAGGCAAATCCACATGCATCTATTTGCACGGCGGACGGAGTTGACGGTTTCTCCGACATTGCTGTTTTTCAAGATTATCACGGCCTCAAACAATTTAGACAGGTTTTTATATTTCGTTTTATATTATTCATTATATTTTTATAATTAATTATTCCCTATATACAAGTGAAAGTAGAGGTAAACTAAACAATATAAGCTCATTTACATACTCTAGTTTTACAGCGTATATTAGGAGGACATATACATGTGGAGAAATGACTATCTTTATATTAAAAAATTACCAAAAACTAATACTATTTTTCTGAATAACAATGTTTTGGGGGACGGAAAATGAATAGGCGATTGCGACGTTTATGGGCAGAGCGAGAGGTGGAAGGGCGAATTTTGAGGCGGAGAGGGTGGTGATGAGCGGCGGAGCCACCGGAGCAAATGAAACGCTCATGTTCTGTCTTGCTGATCCAGGCGACGCTTTTCTCATCCCTACTCCTTATTATGCAGCGTACGTTTTTATTATACACACACCCTTTATTAATAAGGAAAACACATTGTGTTGATAATTTATTTTACTAATTAACTGTTAAAAAGGACACATGATTAGTGATTGACGTTAAGAATTTTTTTTAGTGATTTTGATGCTCTATTAAATTAAAAGTAATCGAAAAGGTGACAATTTTATATGATTATTTCATAATACTTACATATAACTTTTTTTCTAGTCGAAACAAAAGTTCTCTTTGATAAAAAAATAGTAGTAAGTATTTTGTTAACCGGGTTTAAGAATAATTAACAACTGTCAAGTATTACTCATTTGATTGATTCAGTTTCTTTAGCCAAGTAACAAACTTCCATCGAATTTGCCCTTTTGACTCTTCTCAAAAGTCAACCATTAATTAACAATTTGTTGACTTACTCTTCAGTGCTAATTAATTGGTTTATTTAAACATCTCTGATTCGATAGAGACTTAAGGTGGAGAACTGGAGTTAAAATAATCCCTGTGGAGTGTAACAGCTCAAACAATTTCCAGGTCACAAAACAAGCCCTACAATCAACATACCTTAAAGCCCAAGAAACCGGTATCAAGATCAAAGGCCTGATCCTCGCAAACCCATCAAACCCTCTCGGAACAACTCTGGATCGAGAAACGCTTGAAACCATTGTCAGCTTCATCAACGACAAGCAAATCCACTTAGTCTGCGACGAAATCTACGCAGCCACGGCTTTTGCAGAGCCAAGATTCACCAGTGTCGCAGAGATCATCCGAGATATGGACCATGTTAACCGTGATCTGATCCATATCGTTTACAGTCTTTCAAAGGACATGGGTCTTCCCGGCTTCCGTGTTGGAGTGGTTTATTCTTACAACGATGCTGTTGTGTCCTGCGCAAGGAGGATGTCGAGTTTTGGATTGGTCTCGTCGCAGACACAAAGTTTTCTAGCAGCTATGTTGTCTGATCAGAGATTTGTTGATAGCTTTCTTGTAGAGGTATCAAAGAGAGTAGCGAAGAGACACCGTATGTTCACAGAAGGGCTTAAAGAGACGGGGATTTCTTGCTTGAGAAGCAACGCGGGTTTATTCGTTTTAATGGATTTGAGACAAATGCTTAAGGATCAAACCTTTGAGTCTGAAATGGCGCTTTGGAGAGTGATCATCAATAAGGTCAAGATTAATGTCTCTCCTGGTTCGTCGTTTCACTGCTCTGAGCCAGGTTGGTTCCGAGTCTGTTTTGCTAATATGGACGAAGACACACTTGGAATTGGACTTGCGCGAATCAAAGACTTTGTGCTGGGAGAGAAAGACAACAAGAACTGTAACAACAAAAAAGAGAGCAAGAAACGTAAGAGTTTTCAAAAGGATCTCAAGCTGAGTTTCTTTTCGATGATGTACGATGAACATGTTAGGTCGCCGAGGTTGATGTCCCCTCATTCACCATTGCTCCGAACTTAAATACGGATTTATGATTATACTCTAACTAGATTCTCTATATAACAAAGTACATGATTCAATAAGATCTCTGGTGGATTGGACTTGGGCATAAACCTGTCCATTTAATTAATTGTATATTTTTAATTTAATTTTCTCTTAAATACTCAAATTAGATTGTCTATATAACAAAGTACATGATTCAATAAAACATATTTCGCATAAAAGACTTGATATGAACTTTCCAAATCTTACCAGTCTCATGAATCTAATATCCTCAATTTCATGAACTCCCTAGTGGTAAAGTGATTTATGGGCCCCCAAGATCTAAACGTGTCCATTTAATTAATTGTCTATTTTTAATTTAATTTTCTCTTATAAAACAGTTCTCTTAATTGATTATTCTTAACTTATTTTTAAATAAAATTTTACAATAGTGAACTAAAATTTTGAATCGAAAAATTAAAAGAGGTAAGCATTTAAATATTACTTTTGACTTCTGATATAGCTTTGGAATGAACATCTATGCATGCCAAATTTTAAATAAATTTGATTAGTCTTTTCCCCTGATGTTTGTTTTAGTAAGAGACAAAGATTGTGTCATTTGTCAATCACAGAGAGTATAGAGATACTCATTTAATTTGTTGATTATGATTTGCTTATTTTCTTATAAATGTTGTGTTAACTACCATTTATCAAATATAGATAAATTTTATCCTTGTTTCAAAAAGAAAATATATATTATCTTTAGAACTTGAGAAAATGTACTTGAATTATCTTTTTCTTGGGTCAAATTTTGAATTATCATCTTTATATTGTATAAATTAATCTTTTCCATTTTTAATGAATGATTTTGATCCCAAACTATGCGGTAATGAATAAATCTTTATCCGTAATTAATGATAAAATAACTACCATTTAGTAGTACTAGATTTACCATAAATAAATATCTCTTTTCGAATTTATATCAACACATCATGGGTACTTATATTTATTACTTTTTCCCATTTTAATACTCTTGAAAACTCGTCGTTCATTTCTAATTTGTTGTGAATTCTTGTCTTCTTGATATACTAGGAACGGAAGGTATTGTTCTCGTTCACTGAATTATGATTTTCCTTTTGAATTTTTCTGACATTGATATTCATATATATGACACTTAATACAAATCGAAATTCTGATAACTTATCTTGATTTCTCATAATCTTGTCAAGATGAACTAAAACAAAGTACACGGCCAAAGAAATATTTCAAGATGTTGTTTCCAAAGAGCTCAAATGTTTCATCTCCATTATTGAAAAACTTTGAGTCATCATTAACCGAGAGATTGAAGAAACTCATACCTCAAAACAAAGATGAGATTCTCACCTTATCTTGGATGATTCTTGCTATGGAATCACTTTATGATACACATAATGATATAAACATCCTCATCACTGATCTCAAGCTTCATGATATGACTGATTCTGAGCATCGATGTTGGTTTGATGTTTACATGGATATGACTGTGAAATTGCTGGATATTTGTAACGCTTTTAGCTCCTTGGTCGGTCGCATGAAACATTGCAATTTTTGCTTAAAAATCCTTAAGCATAAATTAGAAATGAAATATGAGGAACAATGCATCGAGATTCGTTCTACACTTGATAATTGGAAGAAAAATATTACCGTGGAAAATCCGCAATGCCACAGAGTCCTTGAGAGATTTGTTGAATCATTAAAATTTCCTAAATTCAAGAACTTTATAAAAGCAAGAGCTTTTTTGAAGGCGTTTTACGCGGCTAATGTTATTACGGCTTATATGTGCAGTGTGTTTGCAATAGCTTTTTCAAATTGCGACAACAAAATGTTGCCTATATATGTCTCGAAGCAATCATTATGGAAAAAAGATTTTTTGAAATTGCAGACTATTGTAAGAGACGTACTCTCCTCTAATGGAACAATGGTACTCAAAGAGTTAAAATGTGTTGATGCCAAAGTGAAGAAGATGTACCTTACAATTCAAGATGGTGATGATTTTGTTGAAGTGTCGTTCAAGGAATCTATTGGGGATTTGAAAGAAGAAGTGGAGAAATTGGATCATGGGTTAGATGAACTATCAAGAAAAATTGACAACTTGTTTAACATAACCTTAGAAGGACGTGGAACCATTTGTGAAGATTTTTTATATTCAAAATGAGGAGTTAACTCATGAATCTCTCATATATATAATTTAAGTATCATTTTTCTTCTATCTATGGAGAATGCCTATAATATCATGTAAATGTATCCTGATGAACTTAGTGGTAACTAAGAATCATTCGAACTAAGCAATCACTCAAAGATGATCAATGTCAAGTAATCATCATTGAGACCTATTAAAATCTGACTCTGTTTCTTTATGAACAAGTAATTACTGATGAGTCCAATCTAGTCTCAGCTCTTCGTTTCATCTTCAAAACTCAGTTTAATTTGCTCACTTGCTACGGATAACAACACACATACTTCTTCTCAAATATTGATTTCTTCATATCAAAGTACCAAAATCATAGACAATCTCTGCAGAGAAACTTCGTAATCTGAAATTAGGTTCGAATCTTTCAGAGCCCGCTTCGATCGTGTGAAGACACCTTTCATCAACGAGCTTATATCCAGAGTCAGATCGATTTCCCATGATTTTATCATATAGGTACATCTTGCTTCCTATCTCTTCCTCTACTTCTTCTTCTAATGCCTAGCTCGTCTATATTCAACAACTTCACTTCTCCTTTCCTAATTACCGTTACACCAAACCCATTCGCAAGGAAACTACAAGTACTTGTCTTGACAAATCCTTTTGGAGAATCTATAAATTATCAGAGAAAAGTTGTTAAGTGATCAAAGTTAAGATGTACACATTATTCTGCATTTATACATACAGCTGCTGCGGAATTATATGCACAAAACTCATGGTGACTTCAGATTTATTGCTATTCCAAGTGAATGCAAAAGCTATGTTCTTTGAAAAAAAAGGCCCTAGGCAACGAGCTGATCGATACTAGTCTAAAGGAGGTCTCCGATCTTTTTTGATCATCTTCATAATTAAATCCTCTCGATAAGAATTAATAAGATCATCAATATGTCACATGTATACAAATTTATCAAAGTTAAGAACTTAAGATGTACATTATTGAGCATTTTATACAGCTGCTGCGAAAACTCATGGTGACAAACAAAGTATGCTCTTCAGATTGATTGATGCCAAAAATTGTTCATGAATTTAGAGGAGCCACTCCGACTTGTTTTGTGCGATACACGGAGCTCCTATGGCTCCAGCCATTGAGTTAAAAGCTGATATCTATCTATCTTCTTAGATCAAAGTCAAGGACACTTGCATTGTATACTAACCTAGCAAAAGTCTAAAAGATAACATAAGCAAAGAGACTCCCCTATCAAGTATCATCAACCCTTGTCATCAATCATCTTTTGTTAACGATAAATACAACAGTCAGCATATATATTACACGGAAGACCAATTAACATGCTTACAGTCAACAGCTAAGCAAATAAAACTTGGGTTACTTATAAAAAGGCCTGGACTAATTCTGTCCAAAAAAATTAATTGAAAGCTTAAGTTTTCAATGGATTTGGAAAAGCCATTGGTGTTGTTCGAGAAGCCTAGGTTTGATCATAAAGAACTTATGACTAGTAAGTTAACAGGCACGGAAGCCACAGAATCACTTGGTCGTGGTTTTGACGTTACCACTTTCAAAACAATCATTGATGCTTATCTCAAGGCTGGGAGAATTGATGATGCTATGATAACCTCCAACAAAATGATCGATGCCACTCTAAAGAACCTCTCCCATCTCTTTTGACTCGAATCACCTTCTTATAAAAATATTAGATGTGTGACTCTCTTCAGATAACAAAGCACCTTCTTATAAAAATATCCTCTGTATTAGCAAAACAGAGTAAATTTTCAAAACTAGATAGCAAATAACAGGTTCTATTTTCCTTGTGTGGGAACAATTGCAAACACTTGATCCTACGCACATTGAACCCTTCTGTCTTTAATCGATCAGATCTTTAAACAATATCTAAAGTTACAAAGATTGATCATTTTACCTTTTGACATCATTTCTAGCTATTTCCCCTGCAAACCAGGAACATAAATATCTCTCATGAAGTTGATCCAAAAGGTTCTTTTTTATATGTTTGATACAAGTGCTATTCTGATAATCCACTGGGAGTGGGACATAGTAAATATGGTTTTATTTATTTCTATGGAGCATTGTATCTATTAGCGCCTAGTTGTTCTCTAAGACAAAGAGGGTAAAAGGCCTTGAATACTTAAGGCTTCGCTGTGACTTTAAGACAAACCCAGTGTGAAGGACTCCTCGGAGATTCTGATGTAAACAATGTCACCTTCAAGGAACTTATATAAGAGACTAATGAAGAGGTTTTAATTAAATTCAAAAACAAACCTTAAAATAAACATAGAGATCAAAGGAAGTACAAGATCACAGTATTTCTTCCATTTTCAGAGAGTACAAACACTCAAAAACAAAAAAGATGGGGGAAAATCAAACAAGTTTTCTTACTTGTCTCCAAACTTCTTCTGCACAATTACACAAAACAAAACAGTTAATGAAAACTCAAATAAAAATAGAAAGAAGAAGTCAAAACTCAAATAAAAACAAACAAGACCATAGCAAATGGAGGGCATACATAAGCCCTTTTGACTTTCAAAATCTATGCTTTCATCGACAGGAAGATCACAATGAAGGAGAAGCCACCAATCAGTTTGAATTCATCCACCTCTTCGTTCTTGGGCTTCAAGTACTTGGAAATTTGGAGAGCATCTTCAAAACAATGGAAGGTAGCAAACCTGAAACAATCGTCCCCCTTTGGAATGACCTGTGAAGAGACAAAAAGAAATTAGCATTGACATAAATATTTGTTTACTTTGAATGTGTTAAGCAACACAGTTTACCAAAGATCATGCTGAATATCTAAGACCAAATATAATATTTTCAAACTTTTAGAAATATGGTTCACATTCTGTGCAATGTGTTTTAATTTTTTGTCTTGAATTAGTTTTCTCATTAAAATTTGATCAATTAAAAATATGGTTCACATTCTGTGCAATGTGTTTTAATTTTTTTGTCTTGAATTAGTTTTCTCATTAAAATTTGATCAATTAAAAAGCAAAACTTTTATTAAATAACACAATTTTCAGTTAATCAATAAATTAAAAGTTTTACTTTCTCTATGTTTTTCCTTTTGAAAAAAATAACTAAGAAACAACATGTTGACTAAACCATTGATATCATCAAAAGAGGTTATTCAGTCCATGAAGAGTTATGGAATTCAACTTAACTCCTTTTACTATGAAGATACCATTGAAAAATAGTTTAATTTTTATTAAAATTTTGAAATTGACTCATATCTAAAAAAATATTGACCCCAAAGAAAATTCATCATAGAACTTTTTATAATTCACTTTCTGATGAACCAAAAGCTTTAACCCTTGTTTTAAAATCTAAATGTCGTGGCAAAAGTGGGAGTGGTGTAGAAAAATATAAGAAATTAGGGTTTTGTTTCTTTATATGGTGAAAAACATAAGCTTTTAATTTCTTATATGTCTATGAGTTAAATATAATTTTTTCCTTTTTTTTTAAAATAAAAAAAAAAAAAAAAAAAAAACTCTTTTAAGGGGGGGGAAATTATAAACAATCAAAATTCCTTTATAACCAAAAAAAAAAAATTAACTATCATATTATTTATGTAGCCAAACAAGATTATTTATATAACTATTTTAAATAAAACAAATTCGATTTTAAATAGGTTCATCTTATATATGACATTTGACATATATATATATATATGTATATATTTCAGTGTCAAAATTTTTGTAAACCTGCACATTATTATAATTAATTTCTTGAAGATGTAAATGGAATGAATTAGTATTTATAAGCGGAGAAATAAGAAGAACGAAGCAAACATTTTGTCTGAGTGTTCAACAATGATTTCATAACTTAGTGGTATGTGTATATCAATCGATACGGAGATGCATTCATAGGTAACAGAGTCGTCAGAAAAGTTTAAAATACTAGCAAACCATATCCTCATATTATGGTCATGATTGTTTTAGAAAATAAAAATAAAAATTGCAGTTACGTTCATATGTTATAATATTCTAGTGTTCAACGTAAACGCAATCGTAAAGAAACAGCTATGGTTATGTCATCACTCTAAGTTGAATTCGTAGTCGCGTTCGTTGCTATCTATACATATAATACAAAACCATAAATCGATCATTAGGCTCAATCACGATAACTTCTTTGAATATATCATATATTATATATTGCATGTATCTTCCCATACATCTAAGAATCGCAATTTTTTTTAAACTAGGAGAGATTGAGAGAGTACCAATTCCTTTATTTCCTCTGTTTTAGACCCACGGGTTTTAATGTTTGAGGTTTAAACGAAAACAAGACAAGAATGGGGGAATGACTTGTCTACTTGTGACTTGTGACTTATGAGATTAGAGGTATATACATGATCGCTTTTGTCTCTTTCAACAGAAATTTGTCATACCATCTTAATTATACTATTCGCTAGTTACTGACTACTTACGGCAATCAGACTAAAGAGTACAATGAAATTTTACGATCGCAAGTGCAATCTATTTGTTGGGGCAGACAAGAGCATCTCCATTTATACATATTCAAATATAGAAATGAGAATGTTTCAGCCTTCAGGAATATGTTAAATCAAAAGAGAAGCTTACAAATGTACAATATTAGATTATCCTTAATATTTGTTATTGTTGATTGCAAAGTAGATTCTCGTGAACTTTGGGTGTGTCCCACTTTCACACCACTCATCCACTTCTGCCGACCCAGTTCTCACGCCTCCATGCTCACTCACGGTCACGGGTGTTTATGCTCTTACTTTTCAGTTTTTAATTCTTTCTAAAAATATATATACATATATATAAATTGTAATCTATCTAATCTATAGCGGCCAAAATTTTACATCTAGTCAGCATTCATAGAAGTTTTGTTTCGAACTTTATGATTTGAATAAAAAGAAGACGTTATATTGAATAACAATAGACGACAACAAAAAATTGAAAATACAATAAAATGCCGACTTTTATTATGCTGGACCAAAATATGGCCCAATAATTCGAAGTAGCCTCTTCTATTGCTCAACCAATTTCAAATGGAATTGCACGCACATTTCGCTATGGAATTTTTTTTTTTTTTTGATAAACAATATGGTTAAGTTCAAATATGGGATGATTTCTACTTATTGAATTCTCTTGTGATCAAATGATCTAAATAAATAGTAAAAGTCCATGATGCGAGGGGGATGTGTTTATTATTTCTTATGAAATCATGTTTATCTACACGACGAACAAGAAAACTGAGGCAGAAAATGTTTTATGTGAAAAAACTTCCAAAATATTTTTTTTAAAACTAAGACATGGACTTTCTATTGCTTTCTTCTCGTTCGGTGGCAGAGAGTTTTTCCTCTAAAATCTGAAGCAAGTCATGGTACTGAGCGAAACCCAAGTGAGACTGAAACCAAAGAACATGTTTTAGAGAGGAGAGTGACACGTGTCAATATGACTGCAGTTGGAAATAAGAGCTAGTTAGTTTACCTGTAATGTGATGCTATAAGCTTGCCACAACCGTAGATCATACCGGAAAATATCATAGAGAACCTGCGTTTGTGAATAATAAATAAACAATCTGGTTATGTCAATATGATGTTTCCCAGTTGTGATAATTGTGGAATCAAAAAGATATTCAGACCTCGGATCGTTGTAAAAGAGTGGCAAGAACAACTATCCATTCTTTGAACTTGACCGAACACATCTGAGCCAATAGAAACTCTGCATCTAACCGGTTCTGTAGCTCACTCATTTGCAGCTGAGGTAAAGATATAGTTACTCAAAAATGCATGCGATAGGGATCTATGTTTTGGTTTTGAACATCAAAGAAACTACGATAGAGCTGATTCCTACCTTTTGCCCAATCAGTTCAAGTCCTGCTGCGAAATTCTCCAGCTTAGCACAACGGTATCTTTCTCTTTGAAGAAAATCCTGGGATTTTGGGGTTGTTAGTGTATATATATATATACCTTATTGGGGTCCAACCAAATAAAGGGTGAAAGATGCATATTGACTATGTACCACAATATCAAACTGGGTGCCTTTGACGAATGCAACCAGCTTTGAAAGTTCTTTACCCAACATCAAGTAACTGGCATGACTTTCAAGTATGCTCTTGACAGAAGCAACATGAGGACTTTGCTCTTTGAACGAGGAGCTGTTTCAGATACACAATTTTCAGAATTGGATCACAAGGCATATGGTGGCACGCTTTTGAACATCAAAAATCAAAACCAGAATCAGAGTTATTGTTTCAACCTTTTATCCAGTGATGACTTCTTCTGGCTAGAACCGAAAATAAGAAACCCAAGAATCTTAGGAGATAATGTATCTGATTCTGCTGGCGTCTGCTCAATCTCTCTTCCAGATCTCAGCAAGAACCTTACCTTTCAACATATTCGACATACGAGACAAATACCATTACTCAGGAGTCAAACTTTAAGCCATTTTAAACAAACAAAGAACAAGAACATCAAACACATACTAGCTCTCCAGCAAGATCATAGAGGGATTCATCAAGTGTTGCCTGAAAACGTACAGATGTACTTGTGTTAAGAACTGAAGGAACAAAAAGGACAAGAAAATAGTCAAAAGATATAAATTCAAAAGGCGACAGCTGAAATTACCTGCAATAGCCGTAATGCACAATACTGACTGACAGCAGGACCTTCTAGTTTGGAAATCACCTGCACCATTTCTATAATTAGTCTGCGATTCAAAAGATTGCCTAGCAGATTCCTACAGTGTTCTATTTCCCAAAAGAATTTAATCAAATGCAGACTGTCACTGCTTCTTCCCTAGTAGCAAGCCGAAGACTATATCTAAAAACATACACGAGGGTTAAGGACTTCTGAATCTTACAAGTATGTAGCAAGCTGCGGTTCGATACCATCTTCGCTGGAAGCAGTCCTCAAACAACCTAGATTCCAAAGGAGAATATCAAGTTTCATAGCATAGAATCAAGTTTAGTCAACAAAAAGATCAAACAAGCTCAGAGAAGTTTGCCATCGTAGCGACTGCTCAAGTGTCTGGTACAGTAAAAGCCCTAATTTTATAATAAGAAACAAAAGAGAAAACGAAGGCTAAACACAGAGAAAAAGAAACATACGTTGTTGATATCCCAGCAGCAGAAAATAAATCAGCCCAGTGACGGGCATCAGTTTTTCTGGCTACATTCACAACCACATCATAGTACTCCGGGAAATTTTTTATTAAATCACAGGCCTTCCGCAAAAGGGATAATTTTTTAAGATGTCCAGATCCTGAAATCTGGCTCCTGTTTGCATTTGGCCTGAAATATGAAATGTGCCACATGTTAGAAAAAAAAAAATTAATAAGCGAAGCAAGCTAAGAAGTTTGAGTAAAAATACAAAGAACAGAGATTATTTATAGAGATTGATAAGCATTGGATACCTAGAAATCTCTGCATCAAAAACAGTAAAAAGAAGCCACTCCAGGCAATGCGAGAAGTGAGGTTTCTCTGCAGATAATTGTGCTAAGAGTAACGCCTCTTCATTTTTATCTCTCTGTCCACAATACGAGGAAACAGAAGGAGAAAATGAATAAAGGCAAGAGAGATAAGAAAATGGCAGAGAGCGAACCTTCTAGCTAAAGAAAAGAGAGGCCAGGACAACCAATACCTGAAGGAGGTGACGGAGCAGGCAATGGAGTATAGTCTGGCCCTGGGGTGTAGGCTCAAAACATGGAAACTCTGCACTTGCCGAAAATGACATTCTTTGAGAAACTCCAACAACGACACCCACATTTGGTAAAAGTCCCAAGGGATACACCTCACGATCAAATTCCAACTCTGGATCCAACTGAAGTATGGAACAGAAAAAAAGAGGCATTTAAGATGACAGATCAGTGAAAAAGTAAGAACTTTATAAGGATTCAAACAATGACGTTGTGACAGACAATAAAAATCAGAACAAAAAGACAATGCAGTGAAAATGGACACTAGTAGCATGCATACCTGCAGGAAATCCTCTTGCATAAAAGGATCATCCCCTAGAGAAGGATACCAAACCTGTAATAGAGAATTTCAGCGTGAAAGAAATCAGGAAATCAAGAAAGACAGGGATCAAATAAAGAGTTACTGTCAGACACTTTCGGAGCAATTCTAGAAAGAGAAAAAGAAGAAAAGTGGACACAGCAAGCAGGTATGAAGCAGAAAAATAACCTGCATTCCTCGGTGGCCATAATCTAGCCAAGATACTTCTTCGACAAGATTTGTCTTCTCCTCGGATTGACCACATGTCACCCAAAATATTTCAACTGAGTCTGTAAGTTCCCTCTCTCGTCCATCAACCAAATCAAGAAGTGAAAGCTCCCCATTTCCCCTCAGTATAAGACATCTATGGAGCCACATCTCACATTTAGGATGACAGCATAAACTTAAATGAATGTTCTACTATATTGATCATTACCTTGAGGGTTCCCTGTCTGACAAATCAGAAGACGTATTATCATTATCCAACTCGAATTCTCTCGGGTGCTGGTCAGGAACAAACCGCATTGCTGCTGGATGGCTCTTTGCAGTCATGATGGACAACTCTCTTACTGTGGAAAGCTGTTTGTCATTTAATCACTTTAAGGTGCATGAAAAGCAACTCAAGTGCTCGCAGTTGGAAGTTAAAAGAGTTTAATTTTATGCATGTCTACTGGAAATGATGCATCGAAGAAATGAACCGGAAAAATTAACTACCTGTAGCTCTGTTTTGCTTGATGGTGTCAATTCACCATATATTTTCACATGGTAGACGTGGATGATAAACGGAAGATAAGATACAAGAATATAATCCTGGTAAACATCCATCACCACTGGTTTGCCAAGCAGCACTTTACGACAAAGTAAAGAGCTCTGATCAAGGTGATATCTTGGATAGAAAAGCAGTTCATATCTGCAATAGTTAACAAACATACACATGAAATGGAACAACATTCAAAAGACAAAATGGCCAGAAACGCTAATCATAATAATATTATATAAAAAAAGTCTGGAAGAGTCGCAAACACATTTCTACCAAATGGCACTTTCTCTCCTTCATAAATATTTATAAATATAGCCAGTGGAGCATGATGAGAAACTAATAATATAGATTGCGTCTTACGTATCAGTAGCTTCGATGTAGTTACAGATTACGACAATCTTCCCCAACCATAACAAACCCTTGCAATGAATCTGTTGTTCTTGACTGACATCTCCAAATACTCTCCATTTCTTAAACCTAACATCATACAAAATCAGGCCATGTAAACCAGCAACCGCCAAGTATTTCCCATCCTCGCTAGCTGCCACGTGTTGAACAGGCCAATTTTGGGTAATATAAGAAACCTGGACCAAGAAAACATATATAAGAAATTTATTTTAAAAAGTGATACGGTGAAGGAGTAAAGGGGATACGGATATGTTGATACTCAACTGGAAGTTTTAGATGTAAAAGTTTAAGCTCGTCAGTGTCCTCTGCCTGAACCATGAGTAGTCTATCATCACCATACATTACCTGACGAACATAAGTTTTTCCTGAAACTCCTCTATTTAAGCAACATTTTCCAAACGAAAATGCAAGAATTCTATCACAAGATGCCTCCTCTGTAGCAAATAGTCTATATCCATATTCATCCCACTGGATGGCTGAAGTACCATTCATTAGCGGTTCATATTTACAGTCTTGGTTTGGGTTAATTTTCGGAGAAGATGCAGAACTTAGTCCAATTTGGCGGACAGTTGACATCAATCTACATCCAGAAACAGACCAAACTGCAAGTCCTCGCAACTTCCACCCAACTGCAAAAGCAGAATTATCAGGCGTCCATGCAATGTTATTGACAGGCCCAGTGTAATCCGCTGAATAACTGCCAGTTTCAAAACAGTGTTATTAAGCATGTCAATAACATTAAAGAAACACAAGAAGAAAATTTGAAAATCTTGAACAGAGCAGCTTAGTTGTAGTGGATTAAAGTAATAAACCAGTTGGCATTTCCGGATCCTAAATACAAAAACTACCAAAGGCGTCTAAACTTCCACTTATAGGCTTATAGCATAATATTATGGTCTTTACACAACACCCGAATAAAAAACTACTCAGACGAGAGGGATACCCAAACCTTCCAAAACTGATAGTAGAAAATTATTCTTCAACACAACATAGAATATTCTCTAGCTGCTGTGTTTCATAGTAACAAGTTACTTACCCCCAGTCATGCAAAGAAACTGTACGTAAGAGAGAGATCGACTGTGAAAGATCATATAATTCCACCATCCCTTTTGTTGTACCCACAGCAAGAATTTGTTGCTCTGAAGCCACTGATGCACAAACAGCATCACCACCCAACTTTTTCTCAGCTTTAATACTTTCAGTGTACTTTAAACCTTTCTTATTCACAGAGCATACGGTTAGCTGCCCATCAGAATTTATCACAAACAATAACTTCGAAAGAGTGCAGAGTTCCAGCTGAACAATAGTCGACTTTGTAGAGAATTTATCATCAATTGCAAGTGTTGCTGAAGCTACTCCAGAAACTAGCCCATTACCGAGAGTGGAAGACAAGAGTCTATCATCGTTGCTATCAGAAGGATGGGAACCAATACTGAAAGCTCCCCCAAACTACATAGACAGACAATAATTTAGAAAGAAAAAAAGAGTCCTGCATAAAGAATACCAGAAAAACTGCAATGTCTGACATCCCAGCAAAATGCAGATGAGGGAGAACTAAATTACCTCTCCTTTCCAGGAAATACTATATAAAGATCCATCAGAGAGTCCCAGAAGCATAGTTTTGCTGTCCCTCACAAAATTACTCCTGCAAATAGTGAAATAATTCGCCTTACACTTCCAATTCCGAAACGTTACTGTGTGGACTCAAAACAGTAAATGTTGGGCTCGGCAGAGACACGTACAGAAAAAAGCACTTACACAGACAAGTCCTTGCCAGCAAAAGGGACCTGCTCACTTAGCAAAAGAGATATGGTTGCAAAACACAACTCCGAGGGTTGTCTCTCTCCGGGTTTGATTCGTTTATCCGTAAACTTTATTTTATATATATGAAGGAAGAATGATGATGTCTGCAAATGCCAACCAAGAACAACAAAAAATGGTGAAAATACACATAAAAGAGACAAACAGTTTTCTTGATTAAACGATTCAAACAAGATACTACTGAAATGAGAGAGGCTTAAGAAAGTTTGATATCATCAAGCTTTCAAAATTAGTGACAGTGTTTTCCTCATCGTTAAAAACTATCTGTATCCGAAATCAATAAATTCTCAGCTGGAGAAGGATTGATAGAGATGTTAGATAAGGAAATGAGTGACACTAAGAACTTACAAGAACAGCGATCAATTTGGAGTCAGGACTCCACACAGCTTGCAAATTCTCTCCTTCTTCTCGCACAGACTTCTCATCTCTCATGTACTTTCCCAACCTCACTCGTTGCTATTCCGCAAACAAAAATAAAATAGAAGCTAATTAGTCAACGAACGCTAGACCTAATGACGAAATGAAATGCAGAGATGATAAAGCAAGCACCTGAGAAGAGCTCCAAAGCTCCAAGTGAGATGGAGAAACAACAAGCAATAGCCGGCCGGCGAGCTTAAGGTACACGACTCGCTGTGAAGATGGACACGATCCTGCTTCTAGTGGGATCACCTGTGGCCATCCGTAAGCCATATACATTTTTAGCTTCTCTTCTCTTCTCCTCCAATGAAACTCTAATCCTTAAGCTGAATCTCACACTCTCTCTCTCTGTGTACAATGGATCTGATTCGGAGAAGATAAATTACAGGTGCCGATCATACGCAGAGATCGTAGAAACACACCAACTAGAAGAATCGCACGACGAGATGAAGAAGATGGATCTCGATCTCACAGATCCATTAACGGAGCATGAAATTTGGAATGCTGGAAAAAAAAAAAATTAGACCGACCGGTATATATCAATCGGATTTGGTTGATCTAATCGGTTAACCAGGAAAAAATCGGGTGTATTAATTTATTCTCCATTTTGATTCTGACTTTTTTTGTAAACATTGTTACTTATTTATTTATTTTATGTTGTTATGAGTTATGATTTCATTTCAAAGAAACTTAACTATTAAATTTTAAAATCTTTTAAGTATTAAATTTTGAAATCTGTAACTACTAAATTTGTCCTTATCAAAAAAAAGTATTAAATTTTTATTTTTAAAACTGTGAAACCAAATCGAAATGTAGTGGATGTTACTTGTTAGTTAGGCTGGAACTGGATTGACGTTTCAGTAAAGCTTCCATATATAATCGTTTTTACAATTTTAACTGTCAACAATTCTAACTTCTTTTTAATATCACTCTGATGCCATTGAATCCAGTATATTCATATTAATATGAAATTCTTTAATTTTCATATTTGTAGATAATTTTCATACCAAAACCAATCGTTAATCAGCAATGGGTCGATCGGATATTGGAATACACCACTCACTACGTAAACTTAAAATTTTTATCTATTTACGTTTAACTTAACTCTTTGAATATACAGAATTTGTTGACAAGATTTCGTTGAAACAAATTCTACAGTCAATGAAATTTGTTGACAAGATTTCATTGAAACAAATTCTACATTTTGATTGGTGTTGAATATTGGTTCAATTTTCTATTAGTCTAGGTTTTTATTTTTGAAATATTCAAAATAGTCAAATATATTAGGAAAGTGTTTCATTTTCATGAAATAAATAAACCAACAAAGTATTGAAGAGATGGAGTGATGGACCCTTCTCCGAATGGCAATGTAAAAGCAATCTATGAGCATTAAGTTAGGAAAAGAGTGTTACGGTGAAACCCTAATTTGCATTCGACCACATTTTATATAAATACATAATATTTTAAGTTCAAAACGATATTTGTACAAACATGATCTCACAAACGCATTCTCCTCCCCAAATCCCCTTTTTGTTGTCTCACTTTGGTGTGAAAGCCTGTTCAAAAAAAAAAACACAAAAGCTAAGTCAAACAAACGAGTCGAAACATTCTTTAAACAATTTTTTTTAATGATTCGGATGGCACTTACAGCGAAGATAGTGGCGTGACCAGGATCAGCAAGATGTGCAAAAAGGTTATCAATAGGACCAGTCCCAGTGTAGATATGTTGGAACCACGCACCCATCACTGCCAACATAGCCAACCTTCCGTTCTTGATCTCCTTGGTTCTCAGTTCCTTAATCTTAGCCGGGCTACCGGAGCCCCAACCCAACGGGTCGAACCATAACCCACCCGGGTAACCAACGTCTGTGCCTGTCAGTTTGTTGTTTGGGAAGATTGGGTCAGTGTTGACGCTACCGGGCTTGATGATGTCAGCCCATCTACGTCCTTCGGCCCATCCGATTAAGATGAGCTCAACGACGAAGAGTGTGGTTTTGTCCGTGAAATACTCTTGTTCTCCGGCCGTGTACCACGACGGTGTGTTCAGGATTCCGATCTTTGTTAGGAACTCCGGGATGAAAATCCCCGCGGCTCCTAGCATCGCCCACCGGCAGTGGACTATCTCCGCTTGTGCGTTCCATTTTAGACTATCCGGGTCCGATGCTGACATGTGTCCCATTTTGTCAGAATGTTATGAAACTACCTAATGTATAATAAACACACACAAATAGATGAACAAAAAAAAATACTCACAAAGACCAAGAGGATCAAATCCGAAGTCACCAGGGAGGCTACCGTCGAGCCACTCAGGAGGAGTGCTTCCGGGAAACCAAAGTGGTCTCTCGGGATCCGCTGCGACGGCGCGCACCGATGCATCCGGCCTGGACACAGCTGGAACAATCAACTTCTTCTTCAGCCTCAGTTTCTTCCCACCCAAGAAACTGCACATATATCATACAATATCATCATAAATCCAAATACTTAACCAAAATCTCAACAACACCAACAATGAATATAATAAAGTCGTATTGTTAGTCCAGATCCGTGTTAGGATTACACATAAAATCATAGCACAACGTTCAATCTAAATGGATCACTATACTTTTTACATTCTCAGATTAACCTTGTATAAACTACTAGATTATAAATCCCGATAAGTGGATGGATCACTATGTTAGACTTGTAAACTAAACTATACTTACGAGGATCTGAATCTCATTCCTATATAGCAAATGATGGTTCATTGATAAGAAGAGAGAAAAAGATGAGCTTATACCTTGGAGAAGAAATGGCGGCGATGGCAGAAGAAGCACAAAGAGAAGCCATTATTCTCGATCGACGTTGTTTGATTGAACTTCAAGACTCAAAGAGTGTTAGAAGAAGAAACGAAGGAAAGATGATGTATAAAACTATAAAGCTCTCTGATGACAGAACTAGATTTTGCTTATCTTATTATATCTCTATGGATAACGCAGTGTGTTTCCCCATTGGTCAACACTTAGACACGTGGCACCTTCTTCTCACCATATCTTAGATTTGCTCTAAAAAAGATTCGCTCTCTGGGAACATACTATTAACTGAGTTTTTTTTAAATAAAATAAAAATATTAAGCAGTATCTCAAATGATTGGGCCGAAAGAGGATATAAAAGCCCATGTTAGATTGGGTTTACTATCTTTAAAAGAAACAGTGGGCCGTCAAGAAAGAAACAATGGCTTTTACATTCGCGGGACAACATTTATGTACTACCTTCTACTAATTAAATGCATATTTATACAATTTGATTTAATAATAAAAACATGGAGTGGTACCAAGCAAAAAAATACATGAAGTGGTACCATTGTGACCTTTAGGAGAAAGACAAGACGAGATCTAAGATATTGTACTGTCACTCGCAAAGTTATTAAAGATCTATGATCATCGTTGTTAATCGATCAAATATTATTTGGGCTTAAGTGGGTTTTAGATTATAGATTTTGTTTTTTAGTTTTTAGATTCAGCAAACAAGGAATTTTTTTTTTTTTTTAAAGACAAATCGTTCAACACAAAATCAAGAACTCATCAAAGTCTGTTTTGGATTTTGTTTAGAAATTTGCAAAACCACTAAAATATAGATTTCTTATTTTTTTAGGAAACTCACTTTTCTCATAATCTTCATTGGGTAATTGAATGGATTTTGGAAAATCAAAAACTACTACCAAGGGAAATCGATCATATACGTTTATTTCCTTCTTCTTTTTTGTTAGCCGGTGAAAAAAATAGGATTTAGAGTAATATTAATTTCTTGCTACAAAATTACTCTCAAAGTTATGTACCCAGTCAAATCTTAAACATATCATGTTTATATTTACATATTCCGTTTTTTAAAAGTAAATAATAGACTGAAAACATGAACTCCAATAATTAAGATTTGATCATACCTTTTAAAAAAAAACAATAGTAGTGAAACTAAATAACATAATATGAATCGGCGTGACTTTCATCATCTAATTTTTATTCAACTACAAATAAAAGTAATGATTGAGCCTCAGAATCCACCAAAACATCATCTAAATCTAAGATAAATATTGGATCAAATTGGGTTAGAGTAGGGTATATTAGTTGATGAATCAAACAAGAAATAGTCAATCAAGTATATATATTCGTATCGAGGCATCAATGGGATCAGAGAAAAGGATGGTGCGAGTAATCAAAAATTAAACAGTGACATGTCAAAGAGAAGTGTGGGAGAGGTAGGGGATGAAATGAAAGGCATAGAAGCAATAGGGCCATGTGACTGTCTCGGCCTCATTATAACACTTCTAAATCAACACACCAATCTCCATACCTCTTTCGTTTCCCTTGTCGTTTTAGAGTTTTTTTTTTTTTTTTCGTATAATAGCATGTATGTTCGGTGACAAGTTCAGCGTCATGAATTTTCTCATTGAAGTTTGGTTTGAATTCAAAATATATACTTAATGTGTATTTGAATAATATACCACCGTGTAAAACTAATAATTAAAAATATGCATATTAATGTGTTATATATAATTATATATAGTACATACGTCTTGTCAAAACGACTTTAAATGATTTTGATTATAGCAACAACAAGGTGCTCTTTAACAAACAAAACAACAATGAGCTCAAACATTCATATATATACTTTATGAGTTTTTGATATTTTGTGTATGTATTTAAGGAAGTTTTAGTAGACTATGCTATAGGATATTTATTTACGTTTTCTAAAATATATTTTTATGATAGATTGTTAAATGTTGGTTAGGGATTTCGGCGTGTGATATATTTACTTCGTGAATATAACAGCAACATCAATTTTATTATTTATCTATGGTAATTCTTTTTGTGTCATCGAGTCTCCTAGAGCCAAAATCTACTAATAGATAAGTTGTTATAATTGTATATAATCCTTTATAATGGTTATTTTTGTGTCATCGAGTATCACTAATTGATTTAAAAATAACATAAATTTCTCGGATTATAGAAGAGCCATGAACCATTGCCGGTTGGTGGAAGGATCATTGCCACCGACGACTTGTCTCCTATAATCTCTCCGGCCCACCACTACTCAGTTATACACACATATATATATATATATACATATATAATTATAGAAATTGAGAGGGGTATAGATAAGATTGATCCCTCTTCTTTATTAATCATCTCTATTCCCTCTCTTTAAAGCCTCCGTGACCCACACACACCCTTCTCTCGTTTCTCTTTGCTTTCTTCATTTTTTAAACTTTTTGCTTTTCTAATGTTTACTCAACCTAATGCCTCTTTCTTTTATCATCGATATATATAGAGAGAATTACTAACAAATTGTCTAAACCAGCTTGTTAAACAAACTAAAGAACATGTTAGTTAGCTACTTAGCTTAGCAGATGTAATTACAAAACAATGTAAACTGCTAATATATAGAGAGACTACGCATCAGACATATCCGATTTAGAAAAAGAAAAAGAAAAAAAAAAAGACTACGTATTAGATATCTTTTGACGTGTGGTTCACGTAATGAAGCTCAGCCGTTTGATTCAACTTTAGAAGATTAGTTAACTATCATGATCAACTTACAATATTACTATTTTTTAAAGAAATAATTAGTAGTACTACTGACTAGATTAGCTCTATTGCTTGTTCTTTTGGGGAAAATGTCCTCGTACCGAGAACGTAGCCTATTTTTCTACTGCCTACTTGTCTAGTGTAAAATTTCACGTGTTAAATAAAATAAAAATACAACGAATCCCCCAAAAAATTTAAAAAATAGTCCAATCCACATCAATATCTCCTATCAACCGCACGTACCACGTGTGCCGATCGTCGTGCAACTTGCAGATGCTTTAATTCCAAAAAACAAGGTATACTGTAGATACGCACGTAGCCTATTAAAGAAAAAATCCCAACAATGTTGGTGATATAACCCAATCTCACAGACCAATCTCAGTCCCTTTTCTTGCTTTCCCCATTGAGAGGTTCACGTAACAAACGTCACATTCAGTTAACTCTATCAAAATCGATTTTTACATAATACGACGTCGTTGAGACGGATCTTGTAACCTTCCTCTTTCATCTTCTTCCTCCTCCTCTATAAAACAAACTTCTCAGTTTATTAAAAAAACAACTTTATTTTTATTCTCACTAACCAAAAAATAAAAAAATAGAAGCTTTAATCTCACTCTCTCTGTAGAAACCCTAGCTCTCCATGGGATTTCCGGTAGGTTACACAGAGGTTTTTTTACCGAAGCTTTTCGTACAAACGCTTTCGATTCTCGGTTTCATCAGAACCGTCGTCTTCTCTATCTTCCGCTTCTTAGGTCTCTCTGATTTCCTCGAAATGGATCAAAACTGGCCCGATTACACATCGTACCCGACCCGAATACCCGAAATCCGCTCGCCGTTCTCCGCACTTTTAATCAGAGAGATCTTACCGGTTATAAAATTCGAAGAGCTCACGATTTTCGGTGAAGATCTACCGGAAAACTGCGCCGTTTGTCTCTACGAATTCGAAGGAGAACAAGAGATACGGTGGCTGAGAAATTGCAGACATATATTTCATCGGAGTTGTTTGGACCGTTGGATGGATCATGATCAGAAGACGTGTCCTCTTTGTAGAACACCGTTTGTTCCAGATGAGATGCAAGAAGAGTTTAATCAACGGCTATGGGCTGCCTCTGGTGTTCATGATTTTCACAGTGAGTACAGTCCCGTTACGGATTTATAATAGTGATGTCCTTCTTAGTTCTTATGTTCTTTCTTTTCTTTTTCTTTTTTTGACTCTTTACCTTTGTACTTTTAATTTTGTTACTTTCACCCCTTACTGACATTAGATTTGCCACGCTTTTATGTGTGTATATATAACATATGAATGAAGAGATGAGCAATAAACATTACCACAAAAGGAAAATTTAGTAGTTTATTTACTTTGGGTTGCTCAAAAAAAATGAATCAAAATGCTAAGAATATCCGAAAAAATAAATCGAATCATGACTATAATCAATAGTTCAATACCGTATTTAACGGAACAGTATTAAATTCAAGTTTATATTAATTACTGTTTTTCTAAAAAAAGAAAGATCTGAATAAAATCCATATGAACTCCAGATTATTTATTTAACTAGCTACCTAATTCGTTTTTTTAATCCCACAAGTGGTTTGTTTATTTGCAGATTGATGTTACGACCTTAAATTTCCATTTACAGTAACTTATGCCGTTTTAATTAATTCTGAGAGATCTCACTACATTAATATATAATTAACCGGGATTAGTTAAGATCTTGTCAGTTGTCTCTGACCAGTGACCACATCTGTAATTTTATCTGTAATTATGGTAATAAATAATTTAAAATCCAGTCTCATATTTTATCTTTAGTTTTAACCAAAAGGATCTAAATTCAATGGACCATGGTAATGCGTAAAGGCAGAATATGGTAACATGCTTGGTCTGCAGATCGATCAGTCAATTTCAAACGTAATAATTAAATGATATATAGCAAAAATCCAACTATCTTGGTTTCTGAACATTTCTGATTTATTAGTCACGATTTTATGACATACAGTATGAAATTAAAATGAATTTGTGCTGGAATAGAGTTTGTTTAAAATGGAATAATTCTCCTATAATCAGAAGTTAAAACTGTCTCAAATAGATTTTCAAATTCTACACATTATTTATCAGAAAAACTGAAAAAGATCTCAAATGAAACTAAAATCCTAGTCCCAAAAGGTTCTGGAATTCCTCTTATTATAACATTTTACTGCAGTTTAACCCAAAAAAAAAAAAAAAATACTGCAGAAGAGATTGTAATTTGGTAGAGAGAAGAAGGTGTGCTTTCAATGTAGAGAGAATAATAATTGAAGTGGGTAGGTTAAAAATGGGAGCAAGTGGCATTTACTATTTGGGTAATGATTGAAAAGATGACCAATACAAATCATCATCATCATCTATAATATCATGTCTTGCTCTAGATTTTATGTACTAGAGAGAATCTACTTTTTAAAATAGTCTATAAGGCTATCTATCAATCAGTAACAACAAAGCAATTTGAGTTACTTCAGATTGTCGTAGACTCCTTGTCCACACATACACGTATATATACAAATACTAATATAAAATACGTCAGATGTCTATGCTTTTAAGAATATAATATAAATTTAGTCAGCTGCAGCAAAAGAACCTCCAAAAGCTTTGCTTGCACCTGAATCGCATCACCAAACAAAACTGGACTTGGCTAAAATTTCTGCTGTGGATAATTGATGAGATATGGTTTGCAGTTATGTCAGGTAAGTTTTTTTTGTTTTTTTTTTCTTTCTTAAAGCAGGAGCTCACGCACTCTGATTAGCATAGTCATTTAGAGCAATTTTTTTTTGGGAATGAACAAGCATATTTTCTTATTTATATAAACTCGAGCTTATATCTAAACCATCATTGAAGACATCTATAGATTTTCATAGGTAGTTCGTTCGAGTTGTAATTAGATTGTCATCTTCTCTATCTGTTTTAGAAATATGATTAGTTCTAGATTAGTTGAGATCCAATTTTTAAGATCAGTAATCTACGTATTAGTGTTTGATGATACAAAATACGCATTCACAAGGAAAAGAGAAGTAGTGTAATCAAAATAAAACAAAAAAATCAAAATAACTGAACTGGAACTGAAGAAATAAAATCTCATCTTTAATTAGTTTACTGTTTTTAATTTTCGAGATAGAATAAGTTCAACTACCTATTTTTAGCAGACACCAAAATACATGGCTGTGTAATAGAAAGATGAAAAGTGAAACTTCCCTCCTTTGACTCTAACATAAACATGCTGCTGTGTCTATATGTATAAAGCGTCTCAGGCATCATCCACTTTCATTTCACTGAGCTGCAAAATCCCCAAATAAAGAAAAAGGAAGATGAAGCAAGATTTCAAGTCTCGAACTTGTATAGTTTCAATAGTGAGCAACAAAAAGGAGGTTACTTGTAAATGAAGGCAGCGATTCCCAAGAGTATGCATAAGAGGATGATATCAATGCAGAAGTTGCGGCTTGATCTCAGCTGGAATCAAATTGAAAGCAAGGAGCTTAATTATATCGAATGAGATTGGTTTCGATTTCGATCTCAGAGGAATGTGTGTGTTATATTTATCACCTTTGTTACAGTATCCTTGAGCCTCACATTGGTGCTTTTCAAATCAGTAGCTGCCTTGTCAATCTGATGACATAAACCAAATCAAGAAACGGTAAACATGATCTCGTAAAAGAAAAACTCAGAACAAGGACAAGTGTTAGTTAATTAACCTTTGTATCTATTTCATCCATGAGTGGTTCTTGTCTATCCAGCTCCTGTGATGTATATATGTAGCAGAAAGAGAATCACTACGATATGATCAATAAAGGGTGGGAACAAGAAAAACAAAAGCACAAAAAAGATGAACCTCATTGATGTCCTGAGCCATGTTCTTAAGTGTATCCAATCCTTGAGCTATGAAATCCAATCCTTGATCCTGCTTCCACAGTAGTTACACACTTGCTTTTAGTATTCGATCACTAAACCAAATGACAAAAAATCAATACACATATTTGCCTGTTTGATCCTTTTCATCTCATATTCTTGTTTAAACTGATCAGACTCTTCAGTGGGCTTGAAATACTCACTACCAATGATGTCATCTGATACAATTGACCAAGTCTTCATTAATCAGCAGAGTCACTGGTATAATACAAAAACTACAGAGAAGACAATATATATTACCACCGGAGACATTAGTATCAAATCTGATGTTGGAGTATGATGTTGAAGCTGCCCAACCACCTACAACAGGAGCAGGGCTTTCTGGTATAGCCTCAATTTTATCTCTCATTGACATAACCAAATCATTTCTAGCATCAAGCTCTTCGCTTGAAAGCCCTTTCACCTGAAAATTGATCTTTTCTTATCATCAGATAGTTCACAAGAATCAAATCATCTTCTTTTGATCCCAAATTCATAGAAATTAGGTCATTGTATAATAAAAGGAAGACCTTTTTAAGAGCAAGCCTTTGAAGTTTTGGAATTCCTTCAAGCAATCGAGCTTTCGTTCTTCTAATCTCTGCGTTCATCGCCACAGCTTTCGCTCTGTTCGTCACAGACGACAATTCCTCCGTTTTCTATAACGTTTACTCACAATCGTTACAAGAACAAAATATACAGAAAAACGGAACGAAATTAGGGGAATCAAATAGAACCTGAAGAACAGTTTCGAGAGTTGATTCGACGGCGGAGTAAAGGCGGGAGAAAGCATCGTCGCCGGAGATATTAGCTTCTCTCTGTTTATCGATATCATACTTGTCGTACTTCTTACAGATGGAATCAACTCTGGTGATCAAATGAACTACGGCCATCGTTGCTCAACGCTAGGGATTTTTTGCCGGAGATTTAGCCGAAAGGTTTCTTATGAAAGTTGTTTTGAATATGATCAGAGCAGTTACAGAATGGGACACGTGGTTTCTACGTATCAAAAACATAAGATTGTTTTCTAGCCGTCGGATCTGTTGCCACGAGAGCTTATTTGTATTTGATTTTATAATATCAGGATTACATTCTTTATCAAGTCAAAATTGTTGATTCTGTGATGCTTTCTGGTCAAATAGTCAATCGCTGTTAGCATTTATGGTGCTGATTTGAGAGTCGATCTAACGGATTTGAGAGTCCTATACTTTCTCATGCTAGTTGGGCCACAGTTTTAATTATTGGGCTATAAATAATTTACTCTTATAATGGGCTTAGGGCCTTATTAGAATACGGCGACGCTTGAAGAGAAGGAAGCGGACGTCGTTGGGTGACGTAATCCAATCAGAGAACTCAGAAGAAGAAAAAGGGAAACTTTGAAAAAAAAGGAAACTTGAAAAAAAAAAAAAAAAGGAAAAAAGGAAACTATAAGAAGAAAAATGGAAAGTAAGAATTGAAAAGAGAGTTTATAAATAGTGGGATACACATGATCGTCATCAATCTTACTCAAAATTATCTGATTCTCTCGTTTTTTACTCTCCTCTCTGAAATTGATTAATTTTGATCCAATTCGTATCCTTCGAGTAAAAACTCTAATGCAAATTCTATGATTTTTTGTTGTAGAAGATTGATGATTATGCGAGTGGCTAACAAATTGAGTCACCATTAATATTATTGGTTGAGTCAGTAAGAAGCAATTCTAGATGAATCCAGAGTTTCTTGTATCAGAAACGGATAAGAAGAGGGATCATCTATGTGGTTCCAGTTCCAATTCGGTAAAGTCTACCGAGAAGAAAGCTCCTTAACCACACCAATTATGTTATACAGGTATTAATAATTAGTCTTATATAAAACGGTTTTATTTTAAGGTTTTTCAAAATTTAATATTAATACTATAAATAATATTTTCAAAACAATTTGAGTACTTGATTACAAAATATGAAATCAAACAAAATTTGGCATCACGTCTTCAGGTTGTTAAAGGTGTTAGAAATTTAATTTGTTTTTACATTACTTAATCTAATATTTAAGTTTGTTTTCAATTTTTATTTTCGGATTTTTATACCTATATTTTATAAATATATTTTTAAAATTTTAAGTTTTCAAAATTTTGAGTGTTGAATTGCAAATATGTGAAAACTAAGCGAATTTAACATCCCATCTTTTAGATCGTTAGAGGTGTTTTAAGTTCAAATTGTTTTCACATAATTCAAATTTAACACTTCAATTTGTTTTTCAATTTTTATTTTCAAATATATATATATATATATATTATAAATATATTTTTAAAATTTTAAAGTTTTCAAAATTTTGAATGTTGAATTACAAATATGTGAAAACTAATCGAATTTAGCATCCCGTTTTTTAGATCGTTAGAGGTATTTTAAGTTCAAAATATTTTCACATAATTCAAATGTAACACTTAAATTTGTTTTTCAATTTTTATTTTGGATAGATATATATATCTATATATTTTATAAATATAACTTGTTATTTTTTTAAATAAAGTTTTCGAAATTTTGAGCGTTACATTATAAAGATTTAGAAACAAACTGAATTTAAAATCCTATCATTTGGATTGTTAGAGGTGTTATAACTTCAATATGTTTTCATATAATAATTATTAACACTTAAATTTGTTTTTCAATTTTGATTTTCAGATTTATTAATCTATATTATTTTTATATTTACCATTTCGTCGTTTAATTAAATTTTGATTTGGAATCATAATTTTCAAAGATATATCAAGTTGTGATCACCAAAATCTGATTAAAAACAGAATGTTGTTGGTCTAATCAAAAATATTTTGGATGACTCAATAGTTGGTAAATTCAGCCTTTTTTTTTCATTATACTTTAATCTAAAACTTAAATTTTTCAATCCGCACCAAACTGAAAATAAATTTCAATTTTACTTCAAACTTTTTCTCCGGGAAAACCTTGTAGCAACAGTGAAGTGATAACTGATAAGTGTAGTAAACATCTGTTTATTTTCAGTGACATTATTTGACAACCAAAGATTCTCTCATGAATCTTTGTTTTATGACTTCTTTCTTTATACAGGCTCAAAATCTCTGCTCTATAAAATTAATGTTTTAAAATGTTTGATTATTAGAATTTGATGTCAAAATCCCTATTTGAACAAGAATATATTTATTTTTTTCTCAACGAGAAAACTATTTAACTTTATTTAGTTGAATTTTCATTTTACAATATCCAACATGAACACAATAATTTCTCAATATCCCACATCAACATCAATAAAAGACATTCGTAGTACTCATACACCAACTTTTAAAATCTTTTGCTTCATCAATCAACTGAAACTGGCTTCATCGCTTCTGCTTCTTTCCTCAGCTCATCAAACAGAACAGACGACAAATATCTCTCTCCAAAGCTCGCATGAATCGTCTATTATAAACCACACACAGATCAAAACAATAACAATAAACAAAGTACCAATTACTCAAAAGAGAAGTTTATTTCACTCTCTTACCACAATGAGTTTGCCTTTATTCTCTGGCATTTGAGCCAGTCTAATTGCTGCCACAGTGTTAGCTCCCGAAGATATCCCAACCTACAAGTTAGGTTTCCATTGTTAGAATCAGAAAACAAACAAGCAAAACCAAAAAAAAGGGTTATCTCATTACACTCCAAAACACTTACCATGAGACCTTCTTTCAATGCCAATTCTCTAGCCATCTTAATAGCATCCTCACTACTAACCTGTTCACGTTTTCTTAAAACATAAGCTTCAAAAGTTGATAGAATACCAAAAAAGATGGAAGCTTTAGCCTTCTCCTTTACCTCAAGAACTTTCTCCATAATATCCATATCTAAGATATCTGGTTTAAATCCAACTCCATTGCCTGTGATAGCATGTGGACCTAACTCAAAATTTCAATGCTATAACATCAGCAACCGCAAAAACTCGCATTTTTTACTGATTCAGAACACGAGGAATCAAAGAGGTTAAACAATTCAAGATTTAAAAATTTCACCTGGTTTGCCACCGTTGAGAATGTTGCTTTCAGCTGGCTCCACTCCATATATCTACCATTTGCAACACATTAATGATCAAAAGCAATCTCTTTTATGATACTCACAAGATATCTTCAGAACGTAAACCAATCACCTTGACATTGGGGTTTTTAGATTTAAGGTATTGTCCAACACCAGAGACTGTGCCTCCACTGCCAATTCCCATCACAAATATATCAACATTACCAAGTGTATCTTCCCAAATCTCAGGACCAGTTGTATCATAATGAATCTGCATCAATACTTCCAAATCATTATCTCTAGATCAAATGCAAAATGCAAAATCTCAGGATCTATCTAACTCTTAAAAGTACCTGAGTGTTTGATGGATTAGCAAACTGTTGCAACATAAAAGCATCAGGAGTACTCTCAAGTAGATCATAAGCTTTCTTAACAGTTCCACCCATTCCTTTGGCTGGATCAGTGAGAACAAGCTCAGCACCAAATGACCTCATCGTAACTCTCCTCTCCAAGCTAGTATAAGAAGGCATTGTCATTATAATTCTGTAACCTTTCAAAGCCGCCATAAAAGCCAAACTTATTCCCATGTTTCCTGAAGTTGGCTCTATCAATATCGTCTGAGAAAACAAAAACATCATCAATTCAATGAATAAGGAACTCTTATCTAATCCACCGTTAATTGAAAGATTAAACATGTAAACAAAGATGATTACTTTTTCAGGACTGATAAGATTTTTCTTCTCTGCATCAGCAATCATGGCTATAGCTGGTCTAAAGACAACAAAAATCAAAACTTTTTCTACATATGCTTTCAAAGATTAAAGATTTATTAACAATCTCACCTGTCTTTGATGCTACAAGTAGGCTGGAAATGTTCTTGCTTGGCAGCAATATAAGCTCCACATCCTTCAGTCACTTTGTTGAGAAACACAAGAGGAGTTCTTCCTATAAGCTACAACAACAAACAACCAAGAATTTGAGTCAATCCAAAACCAAAACAAAAACCAAGATCGAGTTTTTATGTGTTTCTTAATTTACCAGAGACGCATCGCGTTTGGCGTTAGTTGCTGGGAAGTCTTTGGGGAGATCTCTAAGTCTCTGAGCAAAAGAAGATGTTCCACTGGTGGAGAAGAGCTTCCTCATGGTGTGGCTGATGTAGGGGATCGTCTCTTTCCTCAGCAACCTCCTCGATACAGAAGCCATTTGTGACTAAACACAGCAAACGAAGTTGGAAGACTCTTTTGTTTTATTTTCCCAAGAAAGAGATTAGTGTCTGAGTGGAGAAAAAAAGGAGAAACAAACAAGCATATAAATGGCTGAGAATAAATGACAAGTACATTGTATCATCATCTTCCATTTGTGTTTATATGTAATTAAAATACAAGTTGCGTGTTGGAAAAATGTAAAAAAAAAAACAAGATCAAATTAAAGTTGTGATAACTGACTGGTAAGTGACCGGTAAGTGTCACAATAATATTCAAACTCGTCGTTTTTTTAGGAGTGGACTGATGAAATTTACAGTCAACTGCTAAATGCTAATACCAAAAAAGTTTACTTCTTTCTTTAGTCAGTCAAATTAATTATGGGTTAAGGAATCTTGGTGATTTGTTGAAAAGTGTCTGCGTATTCTATTTCTGTTAGTCTTTTTTTTTAGGCAAGGTTGGTAAGACCGACAGTCTGTCACGTTTTAAAAAACAATGATGAACCGGACAAATTTTAAAACCGAGCCGGTTTACTGAATTATTGATTGATCCGGTTCTTAATATTATACCAAACGCATGTGCCGGCTTCATCCTCACATCATTATTTGCCTTCAATAGTTGCCGTTGATTCCATTAAAAAGGATGTGGTTTGTCTCCCTCGAGACAAAAACGACAGGCAGTTTTTTTAGTATTTAAATTCATTAGCAGCCCTTGAATTTAAATATGCCTAACATTTTTTTTACTCCTTGGGGGAAATTAGTGACAAATCTGAATAAATCATAATTTTTCAAATAGAAACCCCTTTGTGGGTTATATAAACACGAAAGATTTATGCGTTGAACTTTTGGGAATTTCTTCCTTGTGTTACAAAGATTGCGTTACGATGAAATGTTGATACTATTGATTATCCAAATAAATGTCAAGGCAAAACAGAACCCAATAGTATAAATGATCTTATTCGTTGTCATGTCAGCAACTTCTGAGCTTAAAGCTGCACTGGTTGAATAGACCTATAAATGAAAAAAAAACACACACACATATTAAAGCTATAATGGTTCCTGTGACTAGCTAGAAAAATATCATTACGTGAGCTCTCTTCAACCTCAGACGATCCAACATATCAATGAATCCTTTAGCCATTTTAGAAGAGAACATTTACTTAATCAATACAGAACCAAATTATTATTATTATTTTTAAACCAAATTATTGAACTTAAAAAGAATACAAATTTCCTTTTTTTTTTGTTCCAACGGTACCCAATTTCCTTTTTTTTTCCCAATTTCCTTTTTGTTTCCTTTTATGCTTTGATCGATATAACCAAAGCTTTCCTTATAAATACTCACCTCTTCTCACCTGAGAAATCAAACTTGTCCTTCAAGCTTTCTTTTCTCCGCTCTTACTACTCTCTTCCTCTGATTCTGATTTCTGAATCGCTGTTTCATCATCGTTCTTATCCCCATATTTATCCTTCCTTCTCTATCTTTTTCTTCTTCAATTCCGTTAAAACTCTCGAATTGATTCCTTTTCCACTGCGTCCTCTTCTCGTATATTATTATAAACTCTGTGAAAATTTATGCGATGATGAAGATCGAAATTGTATTTTTGGGGAAATTAGGATTATTCAATCCCTAAAATCAAGGTGACCTGAAGAGATCGTAACTCCTCAAATCTCAATTATGTATTTTTTTGAATTTGTGACTTTAGGACTAGTCTTAGGGTTTCTTGGAGACCAAGGAGGAGGAGGAGTCCATTGTTGCTCTTAGTGGGCCTGATGGGCTTTAATGACAGACTTACTTTCTTATTAGTTTCTCTTCCGAGACCCACCAAGGATTTTTCACTTTTTAAAAAACGGCGGCGTTTCGCGTTTATAATTGTCAAACCGAAGTAACAACGGTGTTAAACTTGGAGGAGGCTGGCTCAACATGAATCCGTATTTTGACCCTTCTTTTGAGCTTCTTCTTTATTCAGGTAACTTGCTTAACGCTGAATTATTATTTTAATAAATATATTTTTTGAAAAATTATTTTGATTTTTTTTCTTTTTACGGATTTCCTTTTTGTTTTAATAATTTGAATACTAAATTTATCAAATGATGTTAAGACTAACTAGATTTTGGATCCGGTCATTTGGTCATTAGCAATTTTACAAATTCAATTTGTTTTTGCATCATTAGATTTATTTAGCATTCAAGTTGTTAAAATAAAGATTTTTTTTGGTTTATTTATCTTTCGGATTTTTATAAAGTTTTTGTTTTAATAATCTGAATACTAAACTTATCAAATGATGTTAACACTAACCGAATTTTGGATCCTGTCATTTGACATAGTCATTTGATCATTAGCAATTTCAAAAATTCAATTTGTTTTTTCATCATTAGATTTATTTAGCATTCAAATTGTTAAAATAAATATATTTTTTTTATCATTATATTTATTTAGCATTCAAATTGTTAAAATAAAGTTTTTTTTTTTATCTCTCATATTTTTATAAAGTTTTTGTTTTAATAATTTGAATAATAAATTTATCAAATGATGTTAACACTAACCGAATTTTGGATTCCGTCATTTGACATAATCATTTGATCATTAGCGATTTCACAAATTTAATTTGTTTTTCATCATTAGATTTATTTAGTAATCATGTTGTTAAAATAAAGATTTTTTTTTGGTTTTTTGTATCTTTCGGATTTTTATAAAGTTTTTGTTTAATAATTTGAATACTAAATTTATCAAATGATGTTAAGACTAACCGAATTTTGGATCCCGTCATTTGACACAGTCATTTGATCATTAGCGATTTCACAAATTCAATTTGTTTTTTCATCATTAGATTTATTTAGCATTCAAGTTGTTAAAAAAAATTAGTTTTTTTATCTTTCGGATTTTTATATAGTTTTTGTTTTAATATTTTGAATACTAAATTTATCAAATGATGTTAAGATTAGCCGGATTTTGGATTCCGTCATTTGATCATTAGTGATTTCACAAATTCAATTTATTTTTTCATCATTAGATTTATTTAGAATTCAGGTTGTTAAAATACAGATTTTGTTTTGGTTTTTTTATCTTTCAGATTTTTATAAAGATTTTGTTTTAATAATTTGAATACCAAATTTATCAAATGATGTTAATACTAACCGGATTTTAGATCCCATCATTTGACATAGTTATTTGGTCATTAGCGATTTCACAAATTCAATTTTTTTTTATCATTAGATTTATTTAACATTTAAATTTAAATTGTTATAATAAAGATTTTTTAAATAAAGATTTTCCTATTTTGATTTTTTTTATCTTTCAAATTTTAATAAAAATTTTCTTTTAATAATTTGAATGCTAAAATCAAATGATGTTAATACTACTAACATGGTTCAAGTCTGAAAGTTTACTTCTTTTTCTTTCAGAATGATATAGTCAAATTTACGAATATAATTGGAAAAATCAAAAGTTGTTAGATTTTCCGCAAGTACTCAATTGTATATAAGAATTATCAATTGTAAAAGATCCATACTATCGTGTTTTCCTCAAGCAAAGGGAAGTTCGTTGATTGACACGAGGGTAAAGAATACGGTCTTCTACATGATTCGCATGCCCATTATTTGATTTATAAAACATTATAGAAAGATTATGTGTATGTATAAATATGTAAAAGAAGTATTTATGTAACATCTATAATTGCCTAATAATTTTAGTTGGAGTTTGTAAATGAGTGGTTTATATGTTTTAATGCCCCTACTATAACTACTGTTATCAACTGATCATTGTCTGTAGTGAAATCTACAAGGATTCGTATGTGAGGTGTAGACAAAACTAATATGCCATCAAATATTCTTGAAGTGTAGCTAGGGAGTTCGTGGAAACAAAGAGCATTCTACTTCTAACTTACTTATGTTAGGTAAATCTAGAAGAGTTTAAAGTCTCTGCGTAAGGTAAATATTATAATCTGGGTATGTTTACGTGTTAAGCTTCAAACTTCAAAGAATATTCAAACTAAAGTTGTACCATTCATTTAGAACTATGCTTTCCGTCATATAAACTTTTTTTTTAATTTCTCATGATGTGTGTTGTAATCAATTTTGAGTTGAAAAGCTTTTAGATATAAAGAAAGAATTTTTTAATTTCAATTTAGATAAATGGTTTTGATCATACTTAAAATCGAAGTACCTGAAAGACATATACGTAAGCCTGCCTTGAGTCCTGAATTTGATTCCATTTCACATGAGACAGAACCTAAACATGAGTCTGGCTATTTATAAAGCTACGTGTATATAAGTATATAATTATATGTCTTTGTCCTCCCTGTTTTAATCTACATTTGTCTTAAACATCTTCGATTTCAATAAAAAATATTCATAATTTTCAAATAAAATCCCCTTTGTGGTTATATAAACACGAAGGATTTACACGTTGAACTTTTGGGAATTTCTTCCTTGTATTACAAAGATTGCACATAGAGACACACATTTCAAACCTGTAGATCAACAATAGAAGCAACTAAGGACAAGACCAGAAACCAGAAGACTTGATGTCTTGTTTTAACTTAGCTTCTAGACTTGAAGGGAATGGCTCTGATGATAACCACATGGTAAAGAGCAGCAAGTGCAGCTCCAATAAAGGGTCCAACCCAAAACACCCACTGAAAAAAAAAACGAAAATAGTCAGAGAAAATTGATAGTCTTGTGAATGGGAATAAGGGAACATATAGTTTGTGGAAACTAACGTGGTCGTCCCATGAATGGTCCTTGTTGTAGATGATTGCAGCTCCAAGACTTCTAGCTGGGTTGATACCTGTGCCAGTGATTGGGATGGTTGCTAAGTGAACCAAGAAAACCGCAAACCCTATTGGGAGCGGTGCAAGAATCTGCAAAATCGTTACAAAACTCAAGCCGGTAAGTAAGCAACAAATTTCAATGTAGGAACCGTCTGTCTAGAGCTATGGTTACTTACTGGGACATGAGAGTCACGAGCGTTTCTCTTGGCATCAGTTGCTGAGAAAACAGTGTAAACAAGAACGAACGTGCCGATGATCTCAGCTCCAAGACCACTTCCTTTGGTGTAGCCATGAGCCACAGTGTTGGCTCCTCCTCCTAGAGCTTGGTATTGCTTAGGCTGGAACCCTTTGACAACACCAGCGCCGCAGATGGCTCCTAAGCACTGCATCACTATGTAGTACAAAGCTCTAGTGAGCGACAGCTTCCGGGCTAAGAATAAACCAAAAGTGACAGCTGGATTGATGTGTCCACCTGAGAAAAAAAAAACGTTTCAAGATTAGGTTAAAGAACACAAAGTACTAGAACATTTCAAGGGAGAAGGAGTATAGTGGAGAGACTTACCGGAGATACCCGCGGTGCAGTAGACAAGAGCAAAGATCATACCACCGAAAGCCCAAGCTATTCCTTGGATTCCAGCGGAAGCACACATACTCGGTGATCTTTTAACTCCCATGACAGTCAAAACAGTGATGTAGAGAAAGAGGAAAGTAGCTATAAACTCAGCGATGCCGGCTCTCCAAAAAGACCATGATGAAAGCTCACCAGGCTCAAAGAACGGCGCCGGTGGTGGCTCGTTGTAGTCCTTGTCGCTCTGAGCTGAAGTTCCTATTGGTTGTCTCTCAGGGAACTTGTTAGCTCCAACCCTAACGTCTTCTTCTTTGCCTTCCATTCTTTTAGAGAGAACTGTGTAGCTTTTGATTTTGGGTTTTCTTCTCTTTGGTGAAGTTTTCAGAAGTGGAGTGGTGTGATTTTATAGTTGGAAGATAATGCAAACTAACGGAGGAATAAAATAAAGATGATGACAAATTGACAATAACATATAAAGTTATTAATGTTATCTTCATAGTAATCATTACTTCTAATAAATCTAATTATTGAAGTCAAGTGATAATTTAAGCGTTTGGACAGGGTTTTGAATGCTCCATTCCAGCTATTTTTTAGTTTAATAAAGTGTTTAAAGTTAAATACTCCGATGTTTTAAGAACTTGTGTAGAATGGAATAGATCAATGTCGATTGTTTTTAAAAAATCCTCATGATTGTCACTACGAACAAAACTTTAATGACTAAAAAGGGAATAAAAAATGATCATCCAGTTGAGATGATCTGGCGTTTTGCCAAGATAAGAACATGCACCATGCGCACACATTCACCGTATAGAATGATTCATGAGTGTATATCTAGTTGAAAAATGGAGGGATGGTAATAATTCTGTCATGCTTCCATTCATAAAAAAGAAAATTGTTTTTGAGTGTTTTATGCATTTCATGATCATCAAATTATAAACTTTATATCAGAATTGATGATTGTTATCGAACAAGCGAGTCATTCTATCGTAACAGTTGAAAAACAGGTTTCTGCAAAGACTTATACAGCTTAATTAAATTCTTATATAAAATATAATCCTAATTTCTAGTTCAAAGTCTAATTCTATCATTCTGCATATCAAGAATAAAAATAAACATTTTAAAAAATAGAATGTTACTGTACTACATATATGCCAAATACGAAAGACAATGCTGAAGAAAACAAAAAGAAACGTCATTGGTTCCTAATTGTTTTTGAAGTGGGCCATTGGGCCCTACGCTCTTGAAGCAACCTCAGGGCCATCTTGATTACCACATATTTTGCTCCCTTATTATACCATTTTTACTCTGTTATTAATCATACTCAGTGAGTTTAAAGGCTTAATACCGTACCATTTTCCAAATTGTAAATTAAATATTTATTAAAAGAGACTATGTGTAAGTTAGTTTCTAATTGAAATAGAGTTTTTTAAAAGTTCAATGTAAGATAATTTCGCAATTTTGTTGTTGTAACAGTTTTTAAATATTAAAACCCAAATTCATACAATTTAAATTCTCTTTTTAATTTTTATATGTAAATAATAGAGCCAAGTTAAACCAAACTGTTAAAACATCAGCTTATCTCTGACGACTGAAAAAAAACCGACCCATTAAAACCCACAGAGAGACAAGTAATGTATGAAATGTCCAATGAAAAAGACCGACCCATTAATTTTTGGACTTCCTCTCGAAGAATATAAATCCAATTATTCCTAGCCGTCCAATACACGAAGATAAGACACGTGGAGTTACCTAATGCCGGCGCCTTACATATCCAAAACCGACCATTCATCTAATGACATTTGTCTTCTTCTCAATCTATTTGTTTATTTAATGATTTGTTTTTTCTGGCTGCCATTCATGATTGCATTGGCCACCTAGCCAACCCCCAATCTCTCTCAATTTTTTTTTTTGGGGTTATAAAAATAGTTTTAAGGGAAAAAAAAAACTCATTCACCAAAGCAAAAAAAAACAAATAAAATAAATTATTTGCAAAACCTAACAGGTTAATAATGTCGAAACTCGAAACACATGAAACTCTTGTGAATATCTAATTGCTAAAACTAAAAAAAAAACATATGATATTATTCAATTTCAAATGTAAGATGTTTTTAATTTCAATACGAATGTTTATTTATTTTACGATATTTCTAAAAAGAAAACACTTGTCTTATTTAAATTTGGGCCAATAAATGGGCTAAACTATTGGACGGGCTGAAGCTCATAACACTCCATACAATGGCTTCTCCTTTCGATGGCGGGCCTGGCTTTTATTTTTCTCTGTATATCTCTCTATATAAAATATCCAAAAAAATAAATTAAATACAAAAGATTTCGAAAGACAAATAAAAAATCACACACACACACACATATATATATATATATATATAATGAAGAGATTGAGTGACAAAAAAAAATATAATGAAGAGTTTTATACTTTTCTCTCCTTTTAGACGGTACAAAGTTCTACATAATATCGCGAATTCCACAAATAATTAATTTTGCGATTAAATTCATCTAACACTTATTTTATAGAATTTATCTTTAGAATTGCTCCAAATAATTGTTTTTGTTAGAAATAGCCCCACAAATATGGGAAATTTATAGCATTTTATAAAGTTTATATTTTTCTGGTTTGAGTTAACTATTTTACAGTTCATAGTATAGTTTTTAGAGTATAGTTTTATGAAGTAGACTATAAAGTTTAAGGTTTTCTAAACTTTAAACTCTAAAAACCTGAGGTTAGGAGATTGTAAAGAAGTGTCCTTTAATAAAATAATATATATGTGTTAAATGTGGCACAAAAATTTTAAATTGTGCTATTTAAGAGAATTGAACTATTTTAAATTAATATACATCATGGTTGTATATATTATTAAGATTTATGTTGATAATAAGAAGATTATTCTTGTTCCAAGGAAACACCTATTACATCTTTTAAAATCATGTTATGTGAGTGTTAAAGTACAATATGTTATTATAGATAATAATGATTAATTTATAAATACATAAATATATTAAAATATAATTATTTATAATATAGTTTAATTAAAAACAATTTTCTTTTATTTATAATTTTTATAGTTCTGTAAATAATAGTAATATTCTATCATTTAAAAACTAAAATGACGGTAGTAAAAATCAAGTTATAGATAAGATTTTATCTATCCAAATGATATAAAAAATGTTATGATATATTAAATTTAACAATATATTTCACACACGGATATTTTACCTAGTTTCTGTCTGATTTAAAAAAAAAAAAAAGACAACAGTTTCACAGTATTAGCCTCCGAGAGCCACACCGACTTCATCAACCACCAAACTAACCCTAGAATCTATTTTCGTATTTTCACCATCTCGAGCCATGAGCCATCAGGGTTCGTACACGTGGCTATAATCACTCTATTCTCTCCTTTTTTTTATTTAAAAAAAAAGGTCTGAAACTATTAGTCCTTCTTTCTCTCTCTTATCCGCTCCCTGTCTCTTTGGTCTGTTCTGCCGCCGCCGTCGCCGTTCTCCTCCGCCAGATTCAAATCATTTCCTCTGCCGTCGACATTCATAACCTCCTCTTATTGTTAGGTACGAGACGCTTCTATTCGAATTTCTATTGCTCTTTCATCATATGATTCTCCATTGTTTATTTACCTCTCTGCATCTGCTGCTTGTTAAATTATCATCCTTTGATTATATGAACGTTATCTCTCTATCTCTCTCTCTCTGATGTTCTTATCACTCTATTCCTCTTTAATTGTATCAAATAGAGATTAGATAGCTCTGTCTTTTGTTTCATTTTGTTTGGTATTGGCACCTCTCTATTCATTTTTTGGGCTTAGGGTTTTACGAATTCATAGATTCAAGATTAAGCTTTCTCTATGGTTAGAACCTTTTTGGTGAATCATGTTCAAAATTTTCCCTTTATGATCATTTATCTTTTCTTCTTTTTTTTGCCAGTTTGGTGTAAAGTTTCCGGAAATTGCTTGAGATTGCAGTCTGAGGTCAATGCTCACAGACCTGGAAAATTCTCTACAGTTGCTGTATTGGGAAGAAAAACAAAAACCTTGGATTGTAGGGAGTGTCCTATTTATTTGAGCTTGATAGAGTAATAAGATATTGGGAAGAAAAACAAAAACCTTGGATTGTAGGGAGTGTCCTATTTATTTGAGCTTGATAGAGTAATAAGATATTGTTTCAACGAGCTTAATACCCAAAGATTGGGTCTTCAAATCAATGTCAGAAAGTGATATGGCAATCACTAAACCAGAGGTAAGCTTTGATTTTTTACCTATAATGGACTTCGTTGGTTTATAGCTTACTAACTTACATGGATACATCATTTACCTCTAATGGATACAAGTAACGGTTACTACCGTTGTATCGTTAGGCGTTAGTTATGAGTGCTATATTCTCTATCGTTGTTTGTAGTTTTTGGATGACTAGTTGAAGTTTACCTTGGACCAAGACTAATTACTTTTGCTGTGGCATCAACACAGATGATGAAATCCTATATATGGCTTGAAACTGCTGATGGCTCAATCCAGCAAGTGGAACAAGAGGTTGCAATGTTCTGTCCTATGATATGTCAAGAAATATTACAGAAGGGTCTTGGATCTTCTAAGAACCATGCAATATCTCTTCCGCAGCGAGTCAATCCAGCCATGTTAAGCTTGATTTTTGATTACTGCAGATTTCATCAACTACCTGGGCGCTCAAATAAGGTTTATTTGAGCTCTTTAAATTGGAATCAAATGGTGACATGTCGATAATCGTATGCCTTTTTTTAACAGAGCTCTTTATTACTCTTCAGGAACGTAAAATTTATGATGAAAAATTCATCCGGATGGATACAAAGAGGCTCTGTGAGTTAACCTCAGCCGCTGACAGTTTGCAGTTGAAGCCTTTGGTTGATCTTACTAGCCGTGCCCTTGCACGGATTATTGAAGGAAAAACCCCTGAGGAGATACGCGAAATATTTCATTTGCCCGATGACCTTACTGAGGTATGTGGTTCCCAAGATCATCTCTTATTAGGATGTATTATTCCCATCTGCTTCTCTATTTTAGCTTTTTGTTACGATTTGTCAGGAGGAGAAATTAGAGCCTCTGAAGAATACAATGGATGATCCTCGTATTCGACTGTTGAATAGATTGTATGCAAAGAAAAGAAAGGAATTGAAAGACAGAGAGAAACTAAAGGTGTGTGTTTGAACTATACTTAGAATTAAGTTAGGAACTTGGTTTGTATGATTGAACTATTGCACTAGTATATTTTATGGCTATTTCCATGTTCCAGAGTATCGAGGTTGAAGAACATGTCGACGAGCGGTCTGTGGATGACCTGTGTTCATTTATTAATGGCAGAGGTATTTTTTCCTTTAATAATTCTATTTTCTTAACTTCATATCTCTCCTTTATGTCATGTTCCGTTTTATATTTTTGCTCCGAGTTTTCCAATTCCATGTTGATGGCACCACATATTGGTTCATTTCTGGAGTCTATTTTGAAGCTTACATTCAACTATGTTATTTTTAAAACTCTTTTCTTGTTACTGAGTGCCTGATATGAGATGATCACTGTCTTCTGTTGCAATCTCTAGGGCTACTCATTGGTCATTTTCCATGTTAGTATACTTCTCGCTTATGCATTTATGGCCGAGTTAATAGATGATTTAATGCTTGAATCCTGGTTGATATCTTGGTGTCCTTGATTGAGATATTTGATACTTGAGTTTATCTTCACATTGCTTCTTAGCCTTCTCGTTTCTCTATGACTTCCTTATAAAGCTCTCTTCGGCCTATGTTTGGCAGATCCCAAGGTGGTAAAGCCTTCCAAGAGCAAAAAGAAGAACAAGAAAAGGAAGGAGTCGAAAAATGGTATTTCAAATGGAACATGTGAAGCTTCAAAGAAGGTTTAAACTAGTTTCTCTCTAATCGCTCGTGGTTGGTAGTAATCAAGTTACTGAGTGTGTTCTTTCTGCTTAGGATTCACATAATCTTGACTCCAAACCACAAAGTGCTGAGGTTGTTGACAAAACTGCGTCCAGCCTGGGAGATGTATCTAACTTACTTAGTATGGAAGATGACATTTTTACGCCAAAGACTGAGTTTGAAGATGGTTATATAGATGATGAAATTGATCCAGCTTTAAAGGAAATGCTCGATAGGTAAGTCTCTCTTTATTAATTGCTGAATAATTGATATCAGTCCTTCCGCCAAATATACCTTCTATAAACCTCATCTTCACGGGACTTAATATATCTAGATCTACATTTAATGAAACTGAACCTTGTGTTAATTACAGAGAGGTAGAGGATTTTGCTCGAAGATTGAACTCGAGTTGGGTACTATCGATAGGACAAGAAAGGCAGCCTGTGCACTTTTCCATAAATGGCAACGGGAATACAAGGCGATTGACAGGTACATGAAATCCCGTTTGCCTGGTTAATCTTTATAACATATGTGATGTTGAAGTGAACCACTTATGGGTTTAAAACTTCATACGCCACACTTGAGTGTTGGATGACTGATGGGAGATGGTTTGGTTTGAACTTTGAAGGTCCAGCTACAGGACACAAATGAAGCTTAGCGCAATGGCTGGAACAGTTTTGGTGAGATCCCAACATTTAGAATTGTAAGCAATTAGAGAGAGTGGTGTTCCGGTCACTGTGTGTCCCTCCTGTGTAATATTTTTCTTTATACAGTCTGCTTTCTTTCTTTCTTCTCAGTTAATCCGAGAGGTAGGATGCAGTTTTGTTTTTTTCTTTTCTGACTACAGTTTAGTGATCAACCCTTTTGTATACCATTTTTAATTTAAAGATCTGGTGAAGCATTTAGTTGGTTGCCTCATTTGTTGCTAAATAAAAGCAACTTTGATAAAAGCTACCCACAGTATTGCTCTTTTTGCTTTTTGTTTATCAAATTAGAGCATTGTTTATGAATCATCTAAGCATTGGAAACTAAAGAGTAATAATAATAGGAAGACGATGGTTCCAGTCTCTAGCATCACAAGATAAAATATCTTTGTATTGATAATGTGTTTAGATGCCAAATGGAGAAATACCTTGGACCAGTGAGTCATTCTAATCCCAAAAAGTTAACATCACAAAGTTAAGAGACTGAAATTAAAAAATCAAAAGTCAAATGGGGTAAACTTAAAACAAAAAAAGCTAATGGCTAAACTTTAAATCCCAAATATACGGGACTAAAAGTAAAATCACAAAGTTCAAAAACTAAAAGCTAAAATCATAAAGTATAGGGACGTCAATTAAAATTCCAATTTTTAGGGATTAAAAAATAAAATTTAAAAGATAAAATAAAGTTTATTCATATTTTAACTCGCAGATCTCAGTGATGATGTCTTTGCTTGAATAATTTAAATGGACACTATCCACTTCATAAGAATAAAATAAAATAACTATTTCAGTAGATTTGATCTAAAACAATGGGATAAGACTTGCTCTCCTCCTGGTAGAAGTTAAGCTTTTATTTGCTTAATGATCTTGAATTCTTGATTAAGCTCTTAAAGCCTAAGACTAGTTATATTACGCGGCTAAGGAGACCAGGTCGTTAGGAAACGGTTGACTTTCAGGGTCATAATCGTAAAAACACATGAAGAATAGAACCTGAAGTAAGCAAGGATACGCACAGACAGCTTCGAAGACAATAACTGCCTAAGATTTGTTTTTACTTATGTCTGAGGTTTCGATTCCGCTTTCGTTTTGTCAACATTATTCTTTGACAAAAAAAAAACCATCGCTTTCAGATTCTTGTTTCGGCTTCTTGAAAATTAATTATTCATTATTCTATAATTTATATTAATTCAGCTTCTACGCCAAGGCAATGGAACGTAGATTCGTGTTTTGGTAGCGTAACGTGTTTGTCTAGTAATCGAAGCCTTCCTCTTCTCTGTATATATATATTTTCTCTGGGAGTTGAATAGCTTCTTGGCTCATCAAATACTGATCTGTGTGTTAGATCAAATATTTTCACTTGTTTCTGCAAAACATTCGTTTTGTTCTTTGTTTTTTTTGGTATGGTGACCCTAAAGATTCAAGATCCAAGACCCTAAAGATCGAAGTCACAATGACCCTAAAGATTCAAGATCCAAGAAATGGTGAAAATCGTTGGCTCTTTAAGATTTTCTGGCAACGAGATCGCTGAATCAATGGAATTTAGCAAGAGAGAGACGCTGATGGATGAGAAGATCTATATAGCAGTCACAGGGAAAGATCTAGAGAGCAAGTCTAGTCTTGTTTGGGCTATACAGAACACTGGAGGCAAAGATTTTTGCATAGTCTATGTTCATAAACCGATACAGTTCTCAGTTAGTAAGTCATTTAACTCCCTTAGCAATCATATTTTCTAGAGTTTATATATAAATATCTTCCATGTTCATCAACCGATGCAGTTGTTTCTTCATTTGAAGCGGGAACGATGTTCCACGACAAGAAATTGCGGCTCTATACAAAAGAGAAGGAGAAAATACAAAAGAACTTGGATAAGTACCTTAATATATGCAGGAAAATGCAGGTGGGTATGATTTTACTTCCAATATGTTTTGATGGTACAAGAGATGTTTTGATTTTAAAACTCTAGTGAAATTGTCAAATAGGTTAATGCAGAGAAGCTATATATTGAAATGGATTCAGTAGAGGAAGGTATACTCCAACTGATATCTCAGCGTGGAGTTAGGAAACTTGTCATGGGAGCAGCAGCTGAAAGACACTATTCAATGTTGGTGGTTAATTATTAGCCAAGAAACCGACTTTTGTTATCTTGCATACGGATTTTAATGGATGATGTAAAACTTCAATTTTGCAGGAGAATGAGAGATTTACAGTCCAAGAAAGCTATTTACATTAGCAGAGAAGCGCCTGATACTTGTCATATATGGTTTACATGCAATGGATACCTTATTTGCTCAAGGTTTGGCTGATTAATTCAAGTCAATTTTTCATCTTCTTTTAGTCAGTGTTTAGGGTTGGTCTTTGCGTTTTGCTTGTAAGACAAGATCTTAGTGTCAGCAGTCACACTAATGAAATCGATGCAGGGAAGCTAGAAGAGGAGATAACTTGTATCTAGAATGTGAATCGTCAAGTACTTTAAGCCAAACCGATATAACTAGAAGAACTCAAAGTGTTCCAAGTTTGAGTATAGTTAACTATGATGATGATCGGATTAAAGAAGCTGTCACGGAAGCTGAGAATTTAAAAAGGGAAGTGCGCTTTGAGACGTTTAAACGTGAAGAAGCTGAGAACTCTGCAATTGATGCAATAAAAAAGGTATACAAGTTCTTCTAAAATATGTTACTTTTCTTAGAAGTATCAAACCTTTTTAACTCTTATCTATCTATAACCAAAAATGTAGGCTAAACAATCGGAAAATGGATATTTGGATGAGCTGAAGCGTAGGAATGAAACAGAGAAGGAGCTGAGGAAAGCGAAAGAAGAACTTGAAAAGATGAAATTAGAATCCGAGACCCGAATAGCCGAATCTAATATGGTGATAAGAAAGCTTCAATGCAACTATAGCTTATCAATGAAAGCGTTGATAAGGCTAAGAGAAGAACAAGAAGAGTTGAAGATAGAGCTTAGAGAAGTATCAAAGCTGAAGAGTAAGCGTGAGGAAGAAGAAACATCTCTATCTAAGCACCGTGAACCGCCTGAATACTTCATTTGTCCCATTACACAGGTAATAAAAGTTGGTAGATGAATGAAAACTAAATGATCAAGTACAATTTGTTGTGAAACTTTGCAGGATATAATGGAGGATCCACGTGTAACAGCAGATGGTTTTACATATGAAGGAGACTCTATTAGTGGTTGGTTTGAGAGAGGACACGAGACTTCTCCGATGACAAACAAAAGGCTTCCACACACAAGCCTGGTTCCAAATCTTGCTCTTCGATCCGCAATCCAACAATGGCTTCAAGCTTCAAGCTCCAGAATATCATCCAAGAGATCCTCTGAGCTTTTAAATAAATAAATAAATCAAAAAAGGAGTTTTGTTTCTCAAGTCTTTAGTGGCTAATAAAGGAGGCTCTCTCCTCTTAGTTGTTGTGAGTCACTCTTTTGTGGGACGGCTTTAGATATTCATGGCGTTTTTTCTCCATTTGTAACTTCAGTTTTTGTTTTTTCCGTCCCATTGCTATTTTTTTTGGTTCGCAAGGAAACATTTCATTTTCTTTCGATAATTAAATTTTTGTTTTTAATTAAGGATAATTGAAAGTTTGAAACATCTTTCTGTAAACATAGATCTCTACAGATTTTCAATACTCAAAAAAAAAACTCCATACAAAAAAAAAAAATTCTCAATACTTTTGCAAAAAATTAATCTCATATTTGATTAATTTCATTTAAACAAATTAATCATTCCCCTTGACTAACTTAATACATCCAAAGGTGCCAATCTGGTCCCTCATTTAGTTCATCTCTCATCTGTTTATATTTTAATAATTGTACAAAATATAAAATCAATCGGTATTGATTACCTCTTTGAGTTTGATTAGGTCGTTGACACTCAAAGGGCAAAACGGTAAAAATAACATAGAAATAATACATATACAAATATTCCAGATCGGATATTCGAAAGAACAGAGTAACACCAGAAAGGGATGACACATGCCTTGATCGGATATATTTTCTTTCTTGATTTCAAATATTAAAACATTTTAGAAGAAGACAAAAACCAAAGCTTCTTGTCTACAACGAACCAGCCAATTCTGAAGATTTTCCCAAGAAAATGGAGTTTGAGGGAGCGAGAAAAAACAACATGGAGGAAGAAGAAGAAGCAACAGTAATGGAGGAGAGAATATATGTAGCAGTAGGGAGAGAAACAGAGAAGAACAAGTCAAATATCACATGGGCATTAGATAACTCTCAAGGGAATAAGATCTGCATCGTTCTTGTTCACCAACCTGCTCAAATGATTCCTCTCTGTAAGTTTCTTGATTTTTCCTTACTCCCAACTCCAAAATAGAGATCTTTGGAATGAATAAGAAACGAAACAGAGCTTCAAGATTTTGACTTTAAATGGTTGATTCTTTTACTTCCACAGTGGGTACCAAATTCGATGCTGCAACGGTAGATGAAGAATTAGTGAGAGCATACAGAGCAAAGCAAAAGGCGAAAACAGAGAAGATTCTTGAAGAGTACCTTAGAATTTGCCTGCAGAAAGGGGTATGTCTCTCTGTGCATATATATATATACATGTGAAATTTCAGCCATTTCTAAGGAGATTGTTTTTGTAGTTTCAAGCAGAGAAGCTTTGCGTTGAGATGGACTCAATCGAGAAGGGAATTGTGCAGATGATATCTGAGAAGAGAGTGAGGAAGTTCATAATGGGAGCAGCTTCAGAAAAACATTATTCAACGTATTGTGTTTCTTCTTCACATGCTTCTTTTTAACAGTCTTGAATTTGACATTTTGAGGTGATCAATTTTGCAGGAAAATGGAAGACTTGAGGTCAAAGAAAGCCATCTTCGTCTGTCAACACGCAGCTGCAACTTGTCATATACGTTTTATCTGCAAAGGATATCTTATCCATACAAGGTTCAAGCCAAGAGTCCTTCTCTGTTCCATAGCTGTATATATACAAACAGAAGATGATGCTTTAAATGTTGATATCTGTATGCAATCAATGTAGGGAAGCTAAAATGGATGAAGTCAGAGCTCTCTCAGCTCTACTTTTTGACTTTCAGAGGCTTGTATCCTCACAAAGTAGCAAAAATTCAGATATGCATAGTCATACTTTGGAGGAAGAGGAAGAGAAGGAGGAGGAGAGAACATCACGAACAAGCTCTTCTAGGTCTGCTGGAACATTGTCATACTTTGGAGGATCCGAAGCTTCATCAAGTGTAAGTGTAATGGAAGATAAATCAAGCCGTTCATCTCCTCCATCTTTACCGGTAAGAGAATCATTTTTGTGTTTGTTTCTTTTCTTTGCATGTCACATGGCTCATGAGTTGCCTTACTGTGTTGATCCAACAGTGCAGTGGGATGGGACTAGGGATGATAACCTTCCTGATTAAATCCACCAAAATCTGGCAAAGGCTTGCCATCCAAAACCATAAGCAACCATAACCTTATAAGCTCTACAGAGAAAGAGAAAGAAGAAGAGGAACATAAAGCTGTAAATACAATGTATGTTTGTAAAACACATTTGTGTGAGACGAAGCTGCATTTACGATTACAAATGGAAGACAATAAACGAATGAAAACAACTATTTACCATAAACAATTTCGTGGAGTATCTTAGAAAGACATTTAATTAATACAAATAAGCTGCTCCCATTATGTCTGAAATGGAGCAACGCATTCACATATTATTACAATACGAAGACATTTTATTTGGTCAATGTCTCAGATCTTGAAATGGAAAAACACACACATTCTTGATATTTAATAGTATACAAAGACATTTTACTTGTACAAACGTCTCAGATCTTGAAATGGAGTAACGCAGAGGTATTGAGCTCTTTGGACCCGTACATGGTCGAGAACTCGGCGATAGTGGTGTCCCTATACTTGGGAGGGTTTTGCTCTGATAGAAGCTCTTTGATAGGTCCATACACTCGATGATTTGCCTTCATGACAGTGCTGAAGAAACATGCCACTGAAACCCTTGGTTCAGCTGCTCTATTCGCTACCACCCTGTGCTCCACGCTTATGAACTTGTCATTGCTTATAAGCTGCACAATAAACCCATGCTTATTTTTTATATCTTACTATAAGTCTCATGTTATGTCAAATGAAGCTAAAAGGTTAAACCTGGAGAAGATCTCCGACGTTAACGACAAGAGCCCCAGGGACGGGAGGAATATCAACCCAATATTGGTCTTCATGAAGAACTTGTAGCCCTCCGATATTTCCCTGAAGAACAATGGATAGAAAAGAAAAATCTGTGTGTTTGCTTAAGCCTAGAGTAAGGTCAGGCTGAGGGCAAGGTGGGTAATACTGGCCGAACAAGACCAAAGACTTGGTGCAATCCATGTTCTTGAGGTGATTAGAGTTCAACCCCAAAGCTTTTGATAGAAGCTCAAAAAGCAATTCACCTAAATTCATTATTTCCTTTGAGTACTCCATCATAACCTCCCTGAGTCACATCAACAACTTTTGATTCAGATTTGAACAAGTTTTATTGGCTCATATAATTTTAAAATATATATGGATGTACTCAAAAATATCATTTAATAAAAATATTTAGGAAGTCTTTTTAAACTTTAAAAATCTCCTCATAGATGAATTGGTGTGAAAAGCTTACCCACAGACATGGGGCAAGTCCTCAGATGTGGGAGGATCTGGGGCCATATAGGCACACATGGTATCTCTCCAACTTGCTGCATGAGCAGTGTAGAGATCGAAATTGCTGTAGTAAACCATTTTTTTAGTGTGATCGCGAGAGTAGAAACGTTTCTTGACTTGAGGGTCCTGCTCGTGAAACCCACGAATCCCTTCTTTAACACTCTCTAATACGTCGAGTGCGATCCCATGATTGATCACCTGGAAGAAACCCCATTTCTCCGCAGCATCTCTTATCTTCTTCACCACCGAGTCTTGAGTCTTGCAGCACACTCCACCTTCAAGATCGATAGTTGGGATCGTGAGCTGTGAAGCTGGTGGTGGTTTTGGGCTTGTTAAAGTAGCTTGAGGTGCACGGAACATAGCTGGGACCTCTGAGATTCCGGAATCAACAAGGCCTTTCACGCCTGTCATCGTCTCTTCGAAAGTTTTTAATTGAATAGAACGATCACTTGCAATGTTGGTTGTTGACTCCATTGCTTCTTTTTCTTTCTTTTTTCTTCTTCTACGGTTTACATCTCAAAGTCCCACTTAGGGGCTTATTAATACAAACAAGAATTCGTTTATTATTCAATCAAATACCAAAAACGTGGATGAATTACAAAACTAGTTTAATGTTTTCTTGGTATAGTGACCATCAATGATCAAACCACTCTTAAGTTAACTGTATACCACTCTTAAGTTAACTAATATAATACAGTGACCATCAATGATCAAACCACTCTGAAGTTAACTATTATAATACAGTGACCATCAAAACACTAAATATATTAACTAATTAATATCATTCATAACCTTATCCCTGTTATGTCTTTGTTTTTGATAAAACTTATTTATATTCATTGTTCATAATTTATCATAGTATTTAAATAAGTTGATCATATCTATATTCAGTATATTCATGCATGACCCACTCCACAAAAGAGTGACCATACCTACCAAGACAACTAACAACTAGTAACTAGCATAGGGTTGTATCACACTCCGCAGTTATGACATATTGGTAAATTGTTAAATTGTGCATATTTGCTTTTTTATTTGTTTCAGCTATAATATTTTTTAATAAACATACTTACATACATTGTAATTGATTCTCGACTTCAATAAGTGAATAGCACTGACGAAGTCCTTTTATATAAAAGAGGATCACAATACATAACGTTGAAATGTAATTGGCGTTTAAATTCATTTATGATAATCAGATATATTTGAATTTCCAAAAAAATTAATAAGTTTTGATTTATATATTTACAAGCAGAGGAGAATCTATTCAATGATTGAGGAGCTAGAGGCTTGAAGCCATTCTTGGATTGCGGATCGAAGAGTAAGATTTGGAACCAAGCTCGTGTGAGGAAGCTTTTTGTTTATCATCGGAGAAGTCTCGTGTCCTCTCTCAAACCAGCCACTTATGGCTTCTCTTTCATATGTAAATCCATCTGCTGCTACATGTGGATCCTCCATTATATCCTGCACAACAAAAGAAAAATTTCTTGATTATTTTCTCTTTTGAACATTTTGATCTTTTAATTTTCATTGATCTTGCAACTGATCTTTACCTGCGTAATGGGACAAATGAAGTACTCAGGCGGTTCATGGTTCTTGTGGTTACTCTTACGCTTTGATACTTCTCTTAGCTTTAGTTTCAACTCTTCTTGTTCTTCTCTGAGTCTGCTTAACGCTTCCATTGATAAGTCATACTTGTATTGAAGCTTTCTTATCACCGTATTAGAATCGGTTATTCGGGTCTCAGATTCTGATCTCATCTTTTCAAGTTCTTCTTTCACTTTCCTTAGTTCCTTCTCTGTTTCATTCCTATGCTTCATCTCCTCCAAATACAAATGTTCCGATTGTTTTGCCTACGTTTTTGGTTATATAAATATACAATTAGAAAAGTTTGATACTTCCAAGCAAAAAGAAAAAATTAAGAGGAACTTATATATACCCTTTTGAGTGCATCAACTGCAGATCTTTCAGCTTCTTCACGCTTTAACTTCTCAAAACGTGCTTCCCTTTTCGCATGATCAGCTTCCGTGACAGCTTCTTCATATTTAACTAAAGTACTCGAGCTTGGAACACTTTCAAGTCCTCTAGCTATATCAGATTGACTCAAAGAATTTGAAGATGCATACTCTAGTAACAAATTAGATGTTCTTGTAGCTTCCCTGCATCAATATCAAAAAAAAAGAAGAAAAAAACTTGTGTCACAAGCAGAACTCAAAGACCATATATTCCTAAACAGTGATTAATATCTATTTGTAATTAACAAAATAAAGATGAAAATTTGACTTGAATCAGCCAAACCTTGAGCAAATTAAGTATCCATAGCATGTAAACCATATATGACAAGTATCAGGAGCTTCTCTACGGATATAAATAGCTTTCTTGGACTGTAAGTCTCTCATTCTCCTGCAAAGTCGAAGTTTTACTTCATTGATTAATCTGTATTTTAGATAACATGAAGTCTGAGTCTACACTTTAAATTAATCACCTACATTGAATAGTGTTTATCAGCTGTTGCTCCCATGACAAGTTTCGTAACTCCACGCTGAGCTATCAGTTGGAGAATACCTTTCTCTACCGAATCCATTTCGATACATAGCTTCTCCGCAGTGACCTAATTCACAAAATTTGACATGAAATTTGGACACAAGGAACTCATATACAATCAAAACATAGATATGGATAAACAACAAGTAATCATACCTGCATTTGCCTGCATATATTAAGGTACTTGTCCAAGTTCTTATGTGCTTTCTCCTTCTCTTTTTTATAAACCCGCAATTTCTGGTCGTAGAGCTTTGCTTCCGCTATAAATGAAGAAAAAAGAATCCAAAAAAATCAATATTTTCTATCTATAAACTCTGCAAAAAAAAAGACTGCTAAAGAAATTAAATCACTTACGGGCTGAGATCTCCATCGGTTGATGAACATAGACTATACAAAACTCTCTGCCTCCAGTGTTCTGTATAGCCCAAACAAGACTAGACTTGCTCTCTAGATCTTTCTCTGTCACTGCTACATAAACCTTTTCATCCATCAGCGTCTCTCTTTTGCTAATACCCATGGATTCAGTGATATCGCTGCCATAGCCAACCATTTTCACTCTTTCTTGGATCGGAATCTTTAGTGTCATCGTCACTAATATTTTGCAGAAACAATTGATAAATTAACGTTAATCTAATAGAGTATTTGATGGGCCAAGCTATGATATATATATAGGGTGAAGAAGAAAAGCTTGGATTATAAAATAAAACACGTTATCTAATTACGAATCCGCGTTTCACAAAGCCTTATCACATAAGCTTAATCAATATTAGAAATTGAAAATAATGGATATAAGCCTCTGACTTTCTTTAATGAGAGAGCCGACCAAATATCTCTTTGATGGCCTCTCTCTGTCTTTATCAACAGAAAATGTCAGACATTACGAAATTAAGGTCGAAATTTCAGATTTACGTAAAAGATAAAATCTCAGATATTCTTCAGGTTTTGATGTCGTCAAACGCTGCGTATGTTTGCTTACCTCTGCGACGATTTTTAGAAGAGTTTTTACGGTTATGCCCCTATCCCACAGTCAACCGCTTCTTAACGACCTGGTTCTCATTTCCCGCGTGATCATTTAGCAACCAAAGCTAAATGTCCACGATTTCAGATCATCTAGAGAAATACTTGTTTTAATTTTATGTGAAAAGGATAGTTTCAATTTTTTACACTCATAAACACATTAATTATCCAAATTCCAAACAAAGACATTATCACTGAGATTACCATTTTAAAGTTAATTAAATTACACAACCAAGGTACAAACAACAACATGTTTTTTTTTATTGTTATTATGAAAGAATCAATCTAAATTACAAATTAATCTACTCTTGAAAAGTAAAGAATAGTCATTTAATAACATCAAAAACATACACTTATAAGTTTAAGTCCCTGAACCTTATGATATTAGCTTTAGTTCCTGAACTTTCGGATTTTAATTTTAGTTCCCGTATCTTTGGAATTTATTGTTTGTCCCTTATTGTTTCTTATTTTAAGGCTAGTCCCTTAACTTTTGAGTTTTATTTTTAGTTCAACTTTGTGATTTTAACTTTTTAAGCTACGAATGTAATCAATGGGCCACAGTATATTTTGTTATTTTTACTAGCCCATAATAATATATGGGCCGCATATGATAGGCCAGTAATAGCATTAAGCCTTCACGAGGGACAACATTTGCTATACAGTTTTCCGGTAAGAAGTGCGGACCAACCATATTAATTGAGACACCTTAATGTTTTTCCAAGGCAAAAAAAAAAAAAAAAGGTTTTTTTTTTTATAAACCGTGGAAGTTCTGGACCTTTGGTCCATAATTTTTCTAGATATCCAGAGCCAGTTTTTAGTACATTTCTATTTAAAAAATATCTCTCCATATCAAGGAGGGTTCCACTATGTCACCATCTCTTTGAAAAAAAAAAGTATTTTCAAGATATTTTTTGGAAATATAATAAACTAGTAATAAATAATTCTTTTTATGCACCTAAAGTCTCCAAAATTTTATAAACAATCCTTTGGCTTTTTCGGTTCTATTTTCAACATCCTCCTCATATCCAATTGTGATAATTTCGTGCTAAGCAAAACGTAATTTAAAAGGATGCCCAATACACATAAACTTGTTTTATTTTGACCCGATAAATAGGTTTAGGTTAAAGTCCAAAACTTTAAAATATATGTCTTAGTTAGTTGGTGAGACTATGATGACTTTAGCTCTTCGTCCGTTTGTTAGTTTTTGTCTTGTTTATGGGTTAAAATATCATAAATTCTTAATCATTTCTAGACCTGTAGATACATATATTATAATGTTTATTGGATATGAAGCGATCAGATATTTTATTTAATCATGATATTAATAATGTTTTGTGGTACATATAAATATATAATATACAACGCGAGAGACATTTATCGAGTATTTTAGATACCTCTTTTAGTAAGAGACATACATCGCACGAACCTAACTCAATCAATATACACTTTTTCTATGATATTTTAAGCTTGTTGTGTACGTACAACAGTAAGTATAATGTATAGAGTTGTAGAATAATATTACCCATACAATATTAATTATATGCAATTTATTAATTTATTTAAAAATTGGGTTGAGTTAGTTGTTAAGTACCTATTTCAATCATATTATCTAAATAATAAGATGGCGTTAATTCATTGGTGTGTTTACTTCGCAAAAAGCCAATTTTCGTGGACCGAATAAAGCATTAAAATAAATATTTTGCATAATTGATGATTAATTAGTGCTAATAATAAATCCATCCACTAGTGATATTTTAGTTTCAACAGATTAATATTCACGCATATCTAACATTTTCCGGACTTTTGTGTTGCACGTCGGTTGAATCGTTGCATGCTGATGGCACTTCAATTTAGTAATGACATTTAAAGTGCTTATTGTTTAGAGGGATCGAAAGTTTCGTCAAAATAAGATGACTTTGGAAATTTATTATATGCTCATGATTATTTCCTATATATATATAAATATATGTACATATTATATAAGGTTTAAAACGTTATGCTAAACAGCTAAAAAATTTCAAAGTAAATATACACCTTAGTTTAAAATCTGATTAAAAGTTTAAAGATATTTTTCGAATAATTAAGATCATTATGATATAATGTCCTAGTAAAATAAAGATCGACGAGCTTCAGTCTAAACATAATACACAAAAATTCCAACCACAATAATTAGCTTTATTACGCCGCACTATATCATAACTTTTTTTGAATAGAGCACTAGATAACTTTTCTTGCAAATCAAAATTCCTTGTTATGATTTTATTTACTTATAAAAATCTAGATATGGTTTCATTCTACTTTTTTAATCAAAACATACAAATTTACAGAAAATAAAAAGACAGACATTACTCTGTATAGGAAAATGAAACCTAACTTTAATATATCGTTATATAATGTACCTTTTAGACCAATTTAAAAGATGTGTAAAAAAGACAAATATAAAAGGTTTTTGGTTTGAGGGAATCCTATGAAAAAATAAATGATTGCTATCCATTTACACATATTTTTAGTGCTTCTTTGTTTTCTAATAAGTTGGGTACAGATGTAAAGACAAAACCATCGGATCATTCGTAACGCACATTTCCTAATCCCCACTAAACACTTTCTGGTTGATACAAATTAGACCTTCATAGCTCAAGCTCAAAAATGTTGATGTTCTTTATACTCCATATTTTAGGAGTTTCGGGGTCGTCTGTGTTTTTGTGTATAAAACTGTCGGCATATATTAATTTCAATTACGTAAATGGACATCATAACTACTAATGCATATAAGTACAAAATAAAACGTACTATATATTTGGATACAACAAACAAATAAAAACAAAATTAAATGAGTAGGTGATTAGCTAGTCGTCTATACGAAGATGAACATATCGTTGTATATTTCATTCTGCTAATTATAGTACTATACGTCAAACCCATATCATAAACAAAGTTTTGCAAGTGCTATTCAATTGTTTTTCTTAGAGTTCGATCTTAATTTGTGCTATTCAGTTGTTTTTCTTAAAATCTTGCATTTATTTTGATTATCCGATATTTGGAATATAAACATGAATGAGAGTACGAGACAAACCAATATCTTAAAAATTTATTAATTTTTAGTACAGAGTCAAAATTAGTATTATTATAAGTTTTTAAAAAAAATTATTCGTTTGGTAATTAATATATTAGTTTAATACTAGTTTTTAATTCTGGGACCCAAAACCCTGTTTATATGTAGAAACTTCAATGTAACTTAAAAACGATTAAAATATGATAGACGAGTCTTCTTAGTTCTTACTCTTACAAACAGAAATTTCAAATCGATGTAGAAATTATTTATTTAGAAAAGTTTTTTTTATGATAAACAAAATGAAGCTTAGTTATCGGTTCGAAATTTTGTCCACCTCTAAAAATAGAATTTTGAGGCATTAGCAGACAGCAACATGGCCGCTAGGGTCTTATTGATGATGATAATTAACGGTAGCATCGTAACGGACGCCTTTCACATCCTCATTTTTCGCATTCTATAACAATATTTCTAGTGCTTTCATACACCTAATTTTCATTTTTATTTGTATTTACGCGTACGTATACCTAATTTTCATTCCTTGGATCTTGACTTTTTATTTTTATTTTTTTATTGGTTATCATTTACGGCTGCACTTAAGAACAAATAGTTATTGAAGAGAATATTATTGAGGTGATATTATTCTTACTTTTTAATATTTTTTTAACTATTGCACTATCAAGCTTATGACTTTTTTTTGTTAAACACTGCTACTAATCCTTTTATATCATCATTCATCAACACCACTAAAATCTAGTAAAGTCTAGTGATTTACTAACCATTTTTGTTTATCCATCCTATGGGAGAAATAAAATCTAGACAAACTAGGGTTGGTGATATAGGAGACTTAGCCGTTAAACTATCAACTTCAGGCTAATTAATTTCATATTTGTCCGGAATAATACGAATGTTTGTGTTCACAATAGTATTAGATATATTGATAAATTGTGTCCATGAGTAATTAACAAAAAAAAAAAAAAAAAAAAAAAACTGTCCATAAGAGACTGCACGTCATTTTTGACTTTTTCTTCATTCATTTTAATTTCTCAATCGCCTTAATGTTTTTGCCATAAATATATTGACTTTGCAATTTCCGTCAAAGGAAATTACTGTTATACCCCTACCGAGATATACACATTCGTTATGTACGGGTATTCGTTGACTTACCTACCTGCTTCACCAAACCTTCTATGACTTATTCACATTCATTACAGTGTCGTGAAGACACTTATACACATAGTATTTATATACAATACAAATTACAATGACGATTATGTATGTAATGTATATGGTTTCCAATGGCTAGCTCACCTTGAAGTGACCAAAGTCAATAGCAACAAAACACAATTCTTTACTCTTTATTATTAACAAATAAATACTAAATTTCTTGTCTCACGAAACTTGATCCAATTTCCACACTTTCTTTCTTTATAACCTAAGGTTTTGTTCCTTTTTAGTACTATGTGTTCAACTCGTTTATCTTTATGCCTAATTCTCCAATTTAATAAATTTATAAAATGTTTTCTCTTTTTATATTCAGAGTAGTGGTTTCATTTTCTGGTGAGAGAAAGCAGGGTCTTCTTCTATATTGAGAACACTGTGTATTCAACATCTTCCTTCGTAATTTCATCATAATTTCTGTTAAAAAGCCGCAATTTCAGCCAAGTTTTTCCGGGAAAATCAGGTGGAAAAACTTAAGGGCTTTCTTTTGTGTAAAACAGCTAAAAAGTTCTACAAAAGATTGGTTTCTTATTAATCTCCCAGCTGCATTATCTATTTTTCCCAAGTATCGGATCGGATTCTAAAAGGTATAATCTTTAATCTTTATGCTTTTTGTTTTTGTTTTTCTTCTTCTTCACAATGATAAAAATAAAGAAAAAGTTCACTTGCTTCAAAAGGAAAGGTATCGAATTATAAACAGATCACTCAAAACAGTAATAATCACAATGCGTTTGTGTGACTGATGGAAAAATATCATGAAAACAGAGTTTTAACAGATCATTGCATGATGAATCTTATATATATATAAAAGTTACAATTTGTTTTTTTTATGATAACTATTCAGACATATAATTTATTCTTTGCTTGTATTAACAGTTTCCTTACAATTTCTATTTAAGTGTGAACTGTTAAATGGAGAAAACTTGTCGGAGAAATCTTAAAAGAGAAGGAATAAATGAAATAAGATGTATGTGGGTGTTCATTAGTCTCTTTGGATCTAACCAGAAACGTCTCTTGATGGATCACAAACGTGGAAGCAAAAGACTTTCAGGTTTTTGTTATGTGTTTTAAATGATTCTTTACTCACTTTCTGTTTATAAGATATAGTTTAATCTTGTGGTTATAATGTTACTAATTTTTTATGCAGGTAATGAGATGAAGCAGCTTACTTCTTCTTATGAGAGTGTTGAGAAACTCATTGATGAGGAAGATATTGCTGTTGATGAAACTGATGAATCTGAAGAGAAATTCAAAGAGATAATCAAACGGTTGATAGCTCAAAAAGAAGGAGAGATTCAAACGTGTAAGGACTTGTTGGAGGCTTTTCATGTTTTAGGTTCTGAAGAAGAAACATTCCTCCAGAAGAAGAAGATTTCACATGAAGATGCTCAAAGCTTGGGAGATTCTAAGAGAGTAGTAGTAGAAGAAGAAGAAAAGGCTCAAGTAGTCACGAAGCAAGACGCGATGGTAATACCGAAGAGGAAATCTAATTTCTTCAGCAGGAAATGGAGATCAGAAGAGAAGAGAAACAGATCTCAAGCTGCAAAAACAATTGTGGTTTTGAAACCTGGTATGGATGTTGATTCTTCTACAAGCAACAAGTCCAAAACCGGAAGAACCTTTTCTCGCTTTCTTATCGGTTTAATCAAGAGAAGACTACAATCTGCTGTTGGAAAGAAGTCATGTGATGATCCTCCTGTTGATAAGAGAGGCCAAAACTGTTGTTTACAAGAAGAGATACAGAGTAAAACAGAGAAGCATATTTCGGATAAAGAAGAAACGTCATGCAATGAAGGAAAGAGTGAGGCTGTTAAAGAGGATACGGTCGAAGATTCAAAGAAGATTATGTCTGGCTTATATATTGCAGCCAAGAAACACTTGTCTGAAATGCTTGCTAATGGAGATATAGATATGAATTTACCAGATAAGGAAGTACCAAGAATCTTGGGGAAGATTCTTTCACTTCCTGAGTTCTGTTCACCAGTAGATAGTCCTAGGTTGACGCCAGCACATGATTTGGTTAGTAATATTAGCCCTCTATGCCAGATAACAGAGAAACCAAAGATTCTACAATCCAGTTTAGCTACAAATGATCTGATTGATGAAGATTCAGATAAAGACGATGATACGTTGTTTACCATTGATGTCTCTGTTCCTAGAGGTGATTTGTTTTCTTCTTCTCTTCTTTATCTTTTTATCTGTAAGTAGTATTTTTCTGACAAAAAATGTCACTAAATGCTTTCAGGCTATGGGAATGAAACAGAGTATATAGAAAAGGAAGAGGAGAGTGAAATAGATCCATTATCTGAAACTTGTAGCTCTTCCGTTTCTCAGCAAGTAAAAAATGTTGATGAAGATGTTCTTGAATTTCGTGAAGAAGATGTGAAAAAGGTTAGATAGCTTGTGTATGTTGTGATAAATGAATACATTCTCTGTTTTTTCTTGAATGAGGTTTCATATTTTATGGTTTATCTTGTTCCAGGAAATGTTTAACCAAGCGCATTCACCATCTTCTCCTCCAGAGTCTCCACAAAGTTCTTCAGTAAGGTTGACTGAATGCAAAGAAACTGTCAGTGATGTACAGGGAAAGTTAAGTCCAGTGTCTGTGCTTGAGCCTCTGTTCACAGATGATGACAGTAGCCCAACAACAAGCAGAAGTTTCAGTTCAGGTATGTAAGAACTTTAAAAATTCCAGCTCAAGATTGTTTCTGGTTTCTTACTGTTTCTTGATTCACATTCAGCTGAAATGCGGATGCAACCACTCTGTATAAGATTCGACGAAGCTGATTCTCCAAAACCAGAGAGAGGCCACAATGTCAAAACAAGCATGGATGACAAAGAATTGACACTTGCATACATTGAAGCCGTTGTGAAATCCTCAGGCTTGAGCTGGGAAGAGCTTTTGACGAGGCCCTTTTACTCAGAACAGCTTCTTGAGCTAGATTTAACAGATGACATAGTTTTTTCTGCAACACAGCTCTGCGACGATAAGAATCTCCTTTACGATTGTATCAATGAAGTTCTTATGGACTTCTGTTGGAATGAATTCAATCCCGGGCCTTGGATTTCATTCTTGAAACCTGAGGTCCAGCTAATCTCAGACATGGAAATCGCAGCTAAAGTGGCACAAGAAGGAGTTTACTGGCATCTCCTACCTTTGCCTTCCCCTCACACTTTAGATCAGATAGTGAAAAAAGACATGGCTAGATCTGGAAGCTGGATGGATCTCCGGTTTGAGATCGGTTGTCTTGGTTCTTATACAAGTGAAATGATCCTTGATGAGTTAGTAAAAGAGATCATCATGAGCTTCAGAGACATGGTTCAAGCTGAACCAATGCAGGATCAGATCAGTGCCAACCTGTGATGAGGCTCTTTGTTTTTAATCTTTTGTTTATCCTGTACAGTTTCATTGCCACTGCCATGGTCAAAGCTCTTGACCACAACCACAGCTTTTTTAACATAAACACAGACTTTATAATCTTTACTTTTGTTTCTTTCACTTCCATACTCTGTTTTTGTTTCCATACTCAGCCAAGAGATTTTTGTATGAGTGAACTATATAGAGTATAATAGCAAAGATGATGCTTGAAGTTAAATAAGACAAAGATGATGATGCTATTACCAAGCCTCATGTTCCAATAGAACTAGAATTATGCAGCTTTTAGCTCTTGGGCGACAATCAAAACAAATACAAGGCCATGACTTAAACTATAGTACATCACAAACTCTAATGAGGCGTACTTGTAATTTTCTTTTTCTTGCCGAATGCTTGGCTCTTGCTTTCTGATTCATCATCATCCTCACTGTCATCACTGGCGTTCTTACTAGAACCAGCGGATTCTGCAACTGATCTTGCATGCTTTCTTCTCCCTGCATCCAATTTGGCTTGTAGTTTCTGATCGATAGGGTCATCTGAGGGTCTAGGCTTTTTTTGTCGTGACACTTGAGCACCAAGTCCAAGCCTACGCAAGGGTTACAATGCTACTTATATTCAGTTTTCAAATTCGCAAAAAGAACATGAACAAAGAAATTTTCCTCTACCTGTGTGGTCGAACTTCTTGTTCAGTCTCAATAGGATCATCCGCTGCGGGCCTCGTCATATTGGCAACCCACTTCTCAGCCTGCAAACGCACAATTTCAAAGCGGTGAGATGAAAACCAAATTATATCTAATTAAGGAATTGTTGGGGTCCAAGGAGGAAAATCTTACAAGTTTGAGTGCAGTATCTGTTTTAAGAATCTGTGGAGCTCCCTTCTTCTTTGCCGTTTCCGTTGTCATTGCAAATAGAGTACCTTCCATTCCAACAGCGATATGCTTACATTACTCAGCAAGTTCACAATCAGAATAGAGTTTTTCAGTAAGCTCTTGTTAAATCTTAGTAACATTGGCCAATCACTAGTTGAATGCAACAAGTTAACCTAAGTTCACCAAACCCTTGGAATTGGTCCATAAACCTATCCCTAATGAGAGAATAGCAACAAGTGAAGATTTTTATGGTTTAAAAATCCAATAAACCTCTCCCCAAAGAAACTGTGTGACACAACTTCATCACAAAAGGAATCATTAGACTCTCTCAGACAAATCATCAAACACCTTCCCTGCATATCCTAAGTGAACAAAACTTTCAAAGCCGTGGGTAAAGGCATACACGAACAAGAAGAACTCACAGATATTTATGCAGATTAGCGAGAAATTACCAGTTCAAAAAAGGAAATTCCCGTCTCCGCCGTACAACTTCTCCACAGATGCCGACGAATAAGCTCGCAATTTATATGCTAAAGCTAATTATTCGGAGCCGTCCAACAAGTTTTTAATAACCAAACTAAACCGATATTCGGATTCAGTTGTATTTCGACCTGATTTTGGTTCGGTTCGGTTCGGTTAACTGAAATAGACACACGATAGTTTCTTTTAAGGTTTCGATTTCTTTCGGTCTGAATCTTTTATTTTCTGGTTGGGAAAAAAAAAATGCTTAAGAAGACCTCCTCCGATTCATATCGTCGTCTTCTTGCTCCGGTACTATCATCATCATTATCATCTATATCGTCGTCAAGAAACAAAACAGAGATCGAACGTATTACAAGGATCATCAATGATCATCCATTCCCAAACCATCCGATTCAGCCCATTCTCGCCAAGCACATCCCTTTATCGTCTCTGTCACCGGAATTTGTATCTGAAGTTCTCGGTCGTCTCTTCGCTGCTCATTCCAATGGCCTCAAAGCTCTCGAGTTCTTCAAGTATTCACTTAAAAGCTCTAAATCACCTCCCACCTCTGATTCCTTCGAGAAAACACTTCACATTCTCGCACGGATGCGTTATTTCGATCAAGCTTGGACTTTAATGGCGGAAGTGCGAAAGGACTACCCTAATTTGTTGAGTTTCAAGTCAATGAGCATCCTTCTCTGCAAAATCGCTAAATTTGGGTCGTATGGAGAAACTCTTGAAGCTTTCGCGAAGATGGAGAAAGAGATATTCAAAAAGAAATTTGGTGTTGAGGAATTCAATATTCTTCTAAGAGCATTTTGCACGGAGCGAGAGATGAAGGAAGCGAGATCAATTTTTGAAAAATTGCATTCCAGGTTTAACCCAGATGTTAAGACGATGAACATTTTACTCTTAGGATTTAAGGAAGCTAGTGATGTTACAGCCACGGAGCTGTTCTACCATGAAATGGTGAAACGAGGATTCAAACCCAATTCGGTTACTTACGGCATTAGAATCGATGGGTTCTGCAAAAAACGAAACTTTGGGGAAGCATTGAGGCTCTTTGAAGAAATGGATCGTCGAGATTTTGATATCACAGTACAGATACTCACTACATTGATTCATGGATCTGGTGTAGCTCGGAACAAGATCAAAGCACGCCAACTGTTCGATGAAATTCCCAAGAGAGGGTTAACACCTGATTGTGGAGCTTATAACGCTTTGATGAGTACTCTCATGAAGTGCGGAGACGTGAGTGGTGCAGTCAAGGTGATGAAGGAGATGGAAGAGAAAGGAATTGAGCCCGACAGTGTAACTTTCCACTCGATGTTTATCGGAATGATGAAATCGAAAGAGTTTGGATTTAACGGTGTATGTGAGTATTATCAGAAAATGAAGGAAAGATATTTGGTTCCGAAAACACCAACAGTAGTGATGCTGATGAAGCTGTTCTGTCAGAACGGTGAAGTCAATTTAGGATTAGATTTGTGGAAGTATATGTTGGAGAAAGGGTATTGCCCTCATGGCCATGCATTGGAACTCCTTACTACTGCACTGTGTGCTCGAAGAAGAGCCAACGATGCATTTGAGTGCTCAAGGCAGACAGTGGAGCGAGGAAGGTGCGTGAGCGAACCAGTCTATCGAATGTTAGAGACCTCCTTATCAAGTAAAGACGAGGTGAAGAAACTAGAAGAACTCAAGATGAAGATAGAGAAACTGCGTAGCTTTTTGCCACCGCCTGGAACATATCTAATTTAGAAGGTAGCTTCACTGTAACCGGTTCTTGTTTGCATACCAACATTGAAAGATCAGTATTTTCATTTTGTTGTCGAATATTGATTACATTTTTGTCACCCAGTTAAACAATCAAGAACCAAAAACTTATGAGATTTGGATTTGGGGGATTGTCTTATATGAACCAGGAAGACAGTATTGTGATTCACACAAGATTGTGCTTTTACATGAGCAACAAAAACAGCATATGTTGTTTGCAAGAACCAAGCTTTATGAGCCAAGAGTAAAGTAGAGAGTTAGACATTATATTTATATGGCTACAAATTTACAGCGAAAAACATATATACCATCCCAAGTCTTTGGTATAGAAGAAGACACCCCCACTCCATTCATTGTCTTCTTCCTCACATTCTTAACATCTATTATCACAGTAGAGCAATCCTTACAAATCACAAAGATACTATTTCCAATAGAAACAAGCTGACAAGCCTGCTTCATAGATGTCTCAAGTTCGTTTAGCGTTTGAATTCAGTCCTAGCCCACCAATTGCCATGATTTTTCCATCCAGCGTTTCACAAGCAACGTAGCATCTGCTGATCTGCATAAGCAATCGGAATATTAAGGGCTGGAAAGAACAATATCGAGCTGGTTGCTAATGGCCTAAGAGAAATATATAAGTACCTTTTAGTTGAAAGCGGAGGTATTACGTCAAACCAAGTGTTCATAGCAGCATCATAGCAATTAACCTCATCAGTAGCATCTTCTAACCAACCATATCCACCCAACACAAACAGTCTCTAACGGATTCAGCACGTGTATGAAGACATTTCCAGATATGTCGCGGCACAAGGCGTAAATCCAAGATTCAGCCAAGTTAAACATGTTTCGATAATGGTACAATTCATTACTGCAAACAAAATCTCTCCATCTCCTGGAAACACATTTCATTGCCTCTTGGAATTCTAGTCAAGCAGGATTTTGAGATATCATCAGGAGCGGAACTCCGCTTATTAGCGGCATTTGTGTCTCATTTGAGTGATCTGCCATTGTGAATGATCCCGCCAAATATTATTCTACAAAACCATGTTTATAGAAAAAAAAAAACAAACATTGGCTAGGTTTGAAACAGATTATAAACAGATCCCACCATACACAGTTCTCCGCTTGTGAGCTTCCCGGCGAGGAAGAAGAGAGGAGGAAGATCACTTTCTTTTTTTCTAAGCAACCACAACGACATCGTTTTGAATCGTCAGCTCCTTTTTTTAACCTTTTCGTATTCAGACCCTCATTCTATTAATATTATACATGTCGACCTTAATTCTACTTTTAATTCGAAAAACCCAGTATCTTGAGAGCCACGTTTTAAGCGTTTTGGTTGTTAGCTAGGTTTAATAAGACAAGGGAAAAACCAAAAAAGTCATTAGGGTTTTAAGGCCCATTCTTCCAATCTTGATCCAACGGCTGAGAAGTAAATATATATATATATATATATATATTTTTTTTTCTAGGTTTCCAAACCATTCTTCAGCCGTTCTCTATTCAATTTTCCAGAAATTTCATATGGGGAGGAAGAACAAGACGGGTGGTGGTGGTGCTTCTGCAGTGACTCGTGCTGGCAAGCTCAAGGAAAATGCGAAGACCAAGTTCGAAAACATGGATTTGGAGGGTGCTTATGAGCTATACAAAGAGGGGCTTAAGATCTTGCCCGAAGGCCACTCATTGAGAGCTGAGTTCAATTAGCAATATTGCTGCTTATTTCATGATGAAGGAAAAGTACAATGAGGCTATCATTCACTGCTCTTTGGTGTTTGATATTGTCTCTGATTATAAGACTAAACCACTTTATAGAAGAGCTCGAGCTTATCGATCTTTGAGAGAGTTTGAAAAGGCTAAACAAGATGTGAATGAGGTTTTGAAAAGAGAACCTGATCATAAAGATGCCAAGGATCTCTTAGCTGAGATCACTACTGAAAATCTTGCGATGAAAGAGGAGAAAGAAGAAGATGGTGATTGGTTTACTGAATTTGCAACACTTTTCAACTCTTACGTCCACTTGTATGACTCTTCTGCTGAAGAAGCCCTAGAAGAACTAGCATCTAGGGAAGAGGCTCAACCCCTTTTCAAGAAAGCTGCGGTACGGTTTCAAGAAGATGCTGTTACAGTGTTACTTGTTTAGTCAACAGCGGTAGGGTGCACTTGTCGATTGCTGTGCAGCATCGGAATAATTTCGAGGTGGCTATTGGAAATCATGATGTTGAGGAGATTCTGATTGATCATGAGTGGTCCAAGAGACTCAATATGGCTAAGGAAAAATTTGACCAAGCGTTTGAAATCGAACCTGAATCATATGACGTTTTACTCTCTTTAGGAGAGCATCAATACGAGATGGTCTTTCTCAATTACGCATTGCGCATCAATGATAGTGATGAAGAGCAATTGGGACTCTATAATATTGCAGAAACATATACAGAATCTGCGTTCCATATTTGGAAGACGAAGACGAAGCGTGAAATACAATCAATCAATGATCTGAAAATCTCCACATCGAACAAGAATGAAGAAGTTTCCAAGATAAGAAAGAGACCAGGAATAAAATCTATGAAGAGGAGACAGAAGAAGGAAGTTAACTAGGATGCTTGTGATATATTAGGTGTCTGGTCAGATATTTCACATGGTAAATCAGAGATTGAATTTGCCCTAGGTAAAGATTGGGAGACCACTCTGAACTTGGCTATTAAAAAATACCAACTTATTGGTTTTTCTAATACTCAAATTTCACAATTTCGCAAGGATCATGTCTCAGAAGGTAATGTTATCAAAGGTTCATTTGTTTTGTGTGAATTATTGTAACTTACTTGTGTAATGATTCATTGACTTATTCATCCCTTAACATGTGCAGAAAACACAGAGAGCCTGTGCATTCTTTCAACCTCAGCCCCAAGTGTCAAAACCCACAAAGTTCAGCCTCGTTTCCTTAGTGTCCACGTCATTGTGCTCGGACATGTTTCGATCTGAAGTTTTTTGTCAGCTCCCATTTTCTGTTTCAGTTTCTTCTTGCATTTTCACCTTTGGAAAGATTACACTGTATGATCTTTGGGGTCTATCTACTATTATTTCAGTTCAAGGATTTTGGTTTTATGTTATTTTTATTGACAATTATTCTAGATTTTGTTGTTTTTACCCACTCAAACACAAATCAGACTTCTCTATACTCAAAATGTTTCACTTGCTTGTGCAAAATCATTTAAAAAAAAAAAGATAAAGAATTCTCTATATTCAAGCTTTTGATATTTGGATTTGGGTCAAAGTTATGATATGCTTACAAGGACCAAGCTTTTTGAGCTGCAAAGTATACTGTTAGACATTATATGGCTACAGATTTACAGCTAATAACATCAATATCAAAATCCCAAGTCTTTGGTATAGAAGAACACACCATTACCCCATTCATCTTCTTCTTCCTTGCATTCTCAACATCAATCACCACAGTAGAGCAATCCTTACCAATCACAAAGATATTATTTCCAATAGAAACAAGCCGACACGGCTGCTTCATCACCAACTGAGATAGCTTCCCGATACGAATCCACATTCTCGTTTCCTTGCACCACATCGTTAGCTTAAACCCACAAGTTTGATCCAAAACATAGAGCTCATCAGCCACAACAACTACTGGACCTCGCCATCCTGATGCCATATCATCATCCATACGTTCCCAAATCTCGGTAGCTGCATTATAGACTGCACTGGAAGATCCACCCCGAACATAAATCCTTCCATCCATTACAAATGAATCTTCAATCTCAGGGACAATATTAGCATCAGAACAAGATTTGCAGGTTTTAGTAAACGGATCATAAATATCCCAAGTCTGTGCAACGTTTGGCTTCACTCCTAACCCACCAATTGCCATAATTTTTCCACCCAGCGTTTCACAAGCAAAGAAGCATCTGCATATGCAATCAGAAGACAAAAGTCAATATCAAGCTGGTAAGCTAATGACAAGATTTAGATTCCTAAGAGAAATATATATAAGTACCTTTTAGTAGAAAGAGGAGGTACTAAATCAAGCCAAGAGTTCATAGCAGCATCATAGCAATAAACCACATCAATAGCATCTTCTAACCAACCACATCCACCCAACACAAACAGTCTCTTACCCAATGCAGCAAAACCCATACCTTCCCTCATTGGGATATTTGGATATTCAGTTATTCTTTTCCATGATCTTCTAGACGAGAACGGATTCAGCACGTGTATGAACACAATGCCAGATATGTCGCAGCACAACGCGTAAATCCAAGATTCAGCCAAGTTAAACTTGATCCGATAATCGCACAATTCATCACTGCACACAAAATCTCTCCATCTCCTGGAAACACATTTCATTGCCATGTGATGTTCTCTTGGAACTCTAGCCAAGCAGAAATTTGAAATATCATCAGGAACTCCGCTTATAAGCGTCTCTTCTGATTGATCCGCACATTCTGTCTCCATTTTTCAAAACTCTGTTCACAGCCACAAAAATGCTGGCTCAGATATGGTTAACTTCTAAACTAACCTAAAGCAGCACTTTACTTAAATGATCTTTGGGATCAAGAGCAGTAAACTCAAAAGCTTTGAAGTTAAACAAGAGCATTTCCAAAACAACAAATCAAAAAGTCGAAGAAACAGATCGAACTACAACAATACAGATCCAATGTACAAAACGTAAACCAATGATTTAGCTCTCATCTCACAGTCCACAGATCAAACTGGTCAAAAATTACATAATCAAATCCACTACACCTAGAATCAAATCTAGATCTCCAAAACTTACAAGAATCAGATCGAATAATAGCCACCTACCAAAATTGAAACAGATTACAGAGATCGTCACAGAGAAATGTGTAAATAGCATAATCGAAGAAATTATTAGATGATTCTAGAAGAACTTGCCTTCTGGGCACGTCCCAAGGAACAGCAGAGTTCTCCTTATTACGAGCTTTCCCGGCCAAGGAAGAGAAGAAGAAGAGAACACTTGTTCTAAAAAGATCAATCACAGCGACGCCGTTTTGAATCGCCAGACTTCGTTTTATTTTCCGCGTCTAGACCCTCGTACTATTAATATTATACATAGAGACCTTTATATTTTCTTTTTAATCGGAAAGACCTTGTCTTTATCGCCACGTCACCCCTTCAACTTTTAAATGCTTTGGTTCTTCTTATTCTTAGGTAAATTAATCAGACGGAAAAAAAAAAAAGAGAGAGAGACTCAGTTTAGGGTTTAAGAGAAGCGCCTCCACCACGATGACAAGGAGCAAGAAGAAACGATCTCGTTCTAAGTCAAGGAACCAAGAAATCAAATTGGAAACGATCCCTTTCGAACTCGTAATCGACATACTCATGAGATTGCCTGCGAAGTCGATAGCGAGATTTCATAGCGTGTCGAAGCTATGGGAATCCACACTTGCCAGTCCATATTTCACCGAGTCATTCTTCACCATATCATCGTCTCGGCCGAAGATATTGTTCACATGCCTAAAAAATGGTGAAACGTTCTTCTTCTCATCATCATCACCACCACGTCCTCCTCGGCCTCCTATAGTCGCCAATTTTCATACGAGTATTCCAATTAACTGTCCCTATAATATTAGTCGTCCAGTTCGTGGCTTGGTATGTGGTTTACGTCAACAAACTTCAAAGGGATCAGGAACAGCCACTGTGCCATCGATATGTTACCTTAGCACAGGTCAAACCTTGACCTTATCCAGATTGAAAACAAGGAGGAAGGGAGTCATAAGCTTTTTTGGTTATGATCCCATCGGCAAGCATTTCAAGGTAATGTGTATAACCAAGTCGGAAGAACATCAAGTTCTGACATTAGAAACTGGAAATAAGCCATCCCTAACGTCATGGAGAATGATCAAATGTGAAGTGAAACATAATCCTGCTCATTCATATGGATTTTCTCAAAACAATGGGATATGCATCAATGGTGTTTTGTATTACTTAGCATTCATTTGGGATGGTGACGGGTTTCCTGATATAGTTTGCTTTGATATTCGAACTGAGAAATTCAATTATATCAGGAAAGCTAATCAAGGCATGAACAAAAACTCGGATGAACAGCTTCAGTCAACTCTAATAAACTACAAAGGTAAATATTTAATTAGCTAAGCTTCAAGCCAACATTTTAAATTACAATATATACACCGGTATTCAACTATGGGTTCTAGAAGACGCGGAGAAACATAATGGTCGAGTTATATCTATGTTATGCCTCCTCCGTGGAAGAATATATCTGAAGAGAGCACGTTATGTTTTGTTGGAACTACTCCTTCAGGTGAAATTGTCTTATCGCCAAGCACTGTAGGCGACTTTTTCTACCTTGCCTACTACAAACCCGAGAGGAATACTATCAGTATAGTTGGAATCAAAGGAATGGAAGCCATTAAGGGTCATAGAGCTTACACCTTTCTAGACCATGAAGAGAATGTGGAGATTGTGTCAAATGTTCCGAAGCATGGGTTCGTAACATAGTCCGTTTACTACCTTATTAGATTATTATTTCTTTTCTGTTTTATATGTTCGAGTGATGGTGTTCTCTTTTATCAGTGGTTCATACACTTTATGAGCAATCGACTTTACAAATTGTTTCTTTCATTAGTTCTACGACTATGTTTAGTTATCTATAAATAGTCAAAAACTGCACAACAGCAGGGTTAAAGAATTTAGTTTTCGATAATTGTAGATGGATCATATATAAATCATGCAAAAATGTAAAGGTAGAATCCGCACATATACATACACAAAGGTAAAACCGTAAAATTTTCCAAGGGAATCAAGACTTTATGCTGACCATTTGATGAGTGTTTGAATTCATGAATCCGTATGACTTACGTTCTTCTACACAAAACGTAAGGTCGCTTGTTCTAAACTCCAAGCAACCAACAACGACGTCGTTTGTTTCTTTTATATTTTGCATTCAGGCCCTCGTACTATTAAGTACTACATAAATAGACCCTTACATTATCTTTTTATTTGAAAAGCCCTGATTTTGAGGGGCAACTCTATAAATACTCCAAGGTTTATAACAGGGGAGAAAAAAGAAGAGACTTTTTGGGGATTCAGGAAAGCGTATCAGCCAAGTCATGAAAATACGGCGGTGCAATTCTGATTCACCATCTTTTTCAACGACTTGAAGGAATAGAGAGAAAGAAAACTTAGAAATAGAATCGATACCATTTGATCTCTTTATCGAGATACTCTTGAGATTGTCTGCCAAATCCATACCTCGATTTCGTTCTGTGTCGAAGCAATGGTGTTCCACACTTGGCCATCCAGATTTCCCCGAATCCTTCTTCACCATCTCTTCTTCTCGCCCGAAGCTGTTGTTCACATGCCTAAAAGACGACAAAACGTTCCTCTTCTCATCATTACCAAATCCAAGGAATGAAAGCTTTTAAGGATCATCAAGCTTACAACTTTCTTGACCAAGTCGAGGATCTAAGGTTATTAGACGTTTATATTGTCGATTTCAACGGATCAAATAAGAAAAGAAGAATCGTCTTTGTCGTTAATGGGCCAATTGTTGATTTCTAATGGGCTAGGCTTATAATTTTACCATTTAATTCAAAAACTAAATAATAGAAAATTGTACAGTGTATCATCGGCATATCTGAAAACCCCTTAATGCGAGCCTCCGTCGTCTTCTTCTTGCTCCTTGCTCCAACTCCTATGGCGGGTTTCAGTTCTCTGGTTTCTAGAACATCTCTGATACACATAGTTACTAGATTAACCGGAAACATGAAGTCGCCGTCAGCTTCTATCTCGACAGCAAGAAATCTCGTGACGGGAGGGGGAATTTATGGTTGTTATTTTCTGTAAATGGTCCTTTTAGGTTTAACTATTTAAAGCTTGTTTTCGTTGAATAACTTGATTGGATTGCATGCTTAGTCTCTGAAAAATCACTTCTTTTTTATTGCTCTTGAAATGTTTGGTACCTGTGTACGTATAATGATTTCAAAGAGGAATTTTTTTTTTTTTTATTGAAAACTTATTGCAGTAATGTCTTCTCATTCCAATGGAATAAGGCTAGCTCCATTTCATCATTTTCTGAGGGTAAAATTGTTCTCTTGTTAAACTTGTAAAACATCTACTAAAATAGTATAATGATCCTTGTTATCAAAACTGACACACATATATTTTTATTTTCTCTTTGGATACATCTCATTGTTTCCATTTCTCAGGTCAACCACACAAACAAGCCCGCCTTTTTAAGGATCCAATCCATGAGCTCTCAGTTTGTGCCTGATTCTCATCTATCTTCTGAGGTACTATAGATTAAACTAAAGATTGGCTTTCAGAAACTAGATATAAGTTATACCTAATAATTAAATACTCATGACAAATGTATAAATTCTCACTCAGTAACCTATAACTGTAGCTCTCAGTAATTTCGTATAGCCAAACCACATAACTGATATATCTGATGATCCAATTACTCATATATTTTTCACCCTCCAAATAGGATCACTGTAAGCAGAAATTTTTGATAAAGCTTTGCCTTTCTAATGATGAGAATTTTCATATCCTTGTTCAACCTTTGCTTCTTGCTCTTATTGTTATTGCTTTATTCCTTGGCTTATCTGTACAAACCATTATTAGCTTGTTCATATCGAAGATTATAAAGAGGCTGTTTATGCTGCTGGAGGAAAGCCTATAGCATCCGCAGAGGCTAAGACATGCATGTTTTGGGACATCTAGGACTACAAGATTCCTGATGGTCTCGATGCTGGTGATGTTTCAAAGAACATCAAGACGGCCCTTGAGGAAATGGGACTTAGTGGTCCAGTCTCAATCAAGGCATATGCTGATGAGACTAATCAGATCCAAGATAGTGTATTTCAGTCCGCTGGAATAGACCTCAAGCGTATATCACAAGGTGAAGAATCCTTTCATTCTCTTTCTTTTACATGTGTATATATGTCTTGTTGTGTAACTTGATCTACTTTTTAGGTTCGAAAGGAAAGGATCGTGCGAGAGATAATGTTATTTTAGTTGGAATGTTTGTCTGGGGTGTGGATAATGGTGAAGCATCATCGACAATAATGGTGATCTCACACAGCATCTACACCCCAAGTATCGAAGAGTTCAAAAAGAGAATTCACTCTGTTCTTTGGAAAAGCCTATCAGCTGAGGGGAAGCCCATCGCCTAGACTCATACCGTTGACCATACTTGCTTCTCCATGCGGATGCTAATCTTAACTGATCCTATCTTTTCTCTCAATCTTAACTTTTAAATCTGTCTTAAGGATTTGTGTGTATGTGTGTGTGTGAAAACATTGACGTTTCATCTTCCTTATGTTAAAACTCTGTTTTGAGTTCAAATGATTTTCAGATGTCTTAGAAGAAAATTTTTCTCTTCAATCACTTTACTTAACCATATATGTATTCTATTTAAGAGACTATGCACAACGAAGATATACAAACGTAAAAGTAAAAGTTTCATGTTAGCTTTGAAAATTGTCTTTGATGAGGAGTTCCATGTTACCTAGTCATTATCCATAGGTACAAAACCACATTACAATAACAGAGCTAAAGAATTTGGTTTAAGAGATAGAAGATGGATACTAATAAATCATGCAAAAATGGTATAAATGTGTTTCTTGACACAAACTATTGTAAAGGTTGAATCTGCATATATACAGCATAAACATACATACATATATACAAGGAAGATATACAAACATAAGGTAAGAGTTTCCCTATCAACTGGTATAAGTTGTTTCTATACAATACGTAAATATCGAAGCTAACCTAAGCCATCACATATTCCAAACCCCTCCTCAAGGAGACAAAATGCATCAGATTGTCATCACTGGCGACACGAAGAAATCAAAATTTATGCCGACCATTTGGTGAGTGCTTGAATTCATGGAGCTTTATCTTTGACATGATGCGGTTACGTATGATTTTCTCAGATTTAACAGCTTCTTGGATGTTACTATGCACAAGATCGCATAGCTCATCTAAGGCCAACACAGGAAATGGCTCTTCTATAAGAACACCCACCTACAGAGTTTCAAACCAAAAAAAGAAGGTTTCATGATTAGGGATTCGCAAAAGAGGATAAACAAATCAATAAGTAGTGTTAACTAAGTGTGGAGGAGGAGGACAAAGTACTTCTTCAATGCAGAACAGTGATGCAGCACTAATGAAAGTAGCAGGAACAACAATCCAATGGCATTCATCCCAGAGAATGATTGGCAGAGTTAGATGCCAAAAGACTAGAAACCTTGAGGTTAAGCGTGTGTAAGAAAGAGGAATTGGAATGCCCATGAGTTGTTCACAAACTCCAATGCCTTGATGTAAATGGATCATCTTTGATTCCTGCAGTGACGCAAGGAACATATCTTGGTGTCAAATATTCAAACCAAAATATCAACAATCAAGACATAGACATTGCAGACTCTGTAAGACAATGATTGAGAACTTTATAATTATCATAGCAAGAAGTAAACTGAGTTAATCAAGTAAGGATTCGAGAATGCTACCAACAAATGTCTCTTTGTATCGTCTATATTGAGCAACTGAAGGCTCTGAGAAATGAATTCGATCACACAACCCGGACGATGTTTAGATTGAAGAATCAGAGATAAGTCATCAGCTTCTATCAAATTCCGGAGATCTCTTGCGATATCTGAACCATAAATCACATGACACTGCAAATGAAAACGAAAACTTCAAATCAATTACAATCCAAAACTACAAAAGCCAACATTAGACACAATCGATTCAAGCAAAAGATGGATTTTTACCTTAAGAGCCACAGGGAAAGCAGCAATGTAACGAAGAAGCAAATCTTTGATGATCAAATCATCACCAGAGCTATCAACAGAACAAATCACTTGCCTAGCTAAATCATTAGTTCCAGCAATAATCCCAACCCAAGCTTTCCTTCCTTCTTCATACCTAGAATACGAAGCTTCCGTACGAAACACAAGAAGAAGAGCCAAAGCCGGCGCAGTGAGCTGATACGGCAACGATGAGGATCGAAGAATCGGGAAGATCCCAGGAAGCCAATCCAAAGCCACGGCGGAATTGTAGGTGGCGATTACGATCGCGACGGTTGTGAAGAAGAAAACAGGAGGAATCAGAGAGAGTATAACGCGAGATGAAAAGCTCGAGAGTAGATGACGCACATGGCGAAGAGAGCTTCTATGTTCGACCCATTTCTCGTGAGTGTAGAGAGAGCGTTTCTGCTGCATCCCACGCTCTTTAATCTCGTCCGCCCAATCTGGCACGGCACGGAGGAGAGAGATGAGATTCTCAGTAATGGTTTTGGGACCTGAATCGCTGGATTCAGGGCCGGATGAGACGCGGGGAGGTTTGAGATTGACGGATTTGCGGAATCCGGTGGAGAATATAGGGAATCGTGATTCAAGGAGAAATCGGTGAGTGAAATTAGAAGAAACGGATAGATTCATGGACTGATACATTGGCGGGAAAATTAGGGGTTTAGGGTTAGGTTGGTGGAGACGAAGATGAATAGTGGCAAAAAGAACACTTGAGATGCAAATTTGCAAATTGGGAGTGAGAGAGAGGTGAAGTGGTGATAGGAAAAAGGTAGTTGAAACAATTGTTCGAGGATTGTTTACGTTCCACACTAAAATGGCGCCGTTTCTTATCCACTATTGGGCCTTAAATATGTTTAAATTGGACTTGAGCAGGCTTATCCGGTCCATAAAGTGTTTTGGCAAAACGGCGTCGTTTGTTGACTTCTTCTTGTTCTTAAGATTTTTTTAGTTTAGGCTTCAGTGATGACTATGTGCATCTAGTTCCAATTTGACTAAGAGAAAGAAGTTAATTTCAAAAGTTTACTACTTTAAATTTCTAGATTTCAGTAAATGATCACTTAGGTATGTATGGGTTCCTGACGAGTTGGGGTTTTTTTTTTTACAAAATGTGTCTTTGTTAAACCACATTATATCATTGATCTTTGTTCCTTTAATGTTATACAGCTTATATGTCTACAATTAATGTTGATCTAATCACTGTGGAAATAAGGCTGAGGAATAAATTTAGAATGTTGATCTTCACATGAGTTCTAAATTTCATATTATGTGTTACTGTTAGATTCTTGGGTCCAAATTTATCAAATGGTATGTTTTTACTTTTTAAAGCAAGATAATTTAAAGTGAACAGAACAGAGACAAATCACAACTATTACTTAATTTATCCACAAAAATGGAGTTTTAGTTCATGTTATATTTATCTTAATGAATGCCATGAACATATAATCACATTCTCAAGTATTTATGGTAAACTATATAGTTAGAATCTAAAGATGAGATCTTTGAGAAAAAACAGTTTCAAAAAATATGAAAGCTTTGCCAGGTTTTTATCATCATCATCAATAGCTCTATGAAGTGGAAGCCAGTGAGGAACAAGTCTTGACTACATCACATCCCCCTTCTCACTCTCCAATTCTATAGCGTGAGTTTCACTCTCTCATTCCAAGTTCTTCGTTTGATACACGCGCCTAACCTCTACCGTTGAGAGTAAGCCACACATAGATGAATGATGATGCCCTCCTAAATTGCTAGATGCTAGAAAGAAGTCTATTAGAGAGAGCTCCTTACAGTCAAAGTCAGACATCAATTTTTGATTTTTGAATTTGAATTTCCAAAGAAATCATCCCATTGAGTTATCTACAGTAAATGCTTTCAACTCTTGGGGAGAGATCTGATTGGATATTTATTTTGTTTGTTTCTGTTTCCCTCTGTCACCCAGTAAAGCAAAAAGCAACATCACAAGTAAGAGAGAGAGAACCCTAAAACCAAAACCAGAACACCCTTTTTTCTTCTTCACCATTGTTAATGGAGAAGAAAGCTTCATTCATACTTCATTTCTTGCTTCTGCTGAGAGAATGAAAGAGAGAAGAGAACAAGAAACAAAGTTTTTTTTTCATTTCCCTTCTGGATCTAATTTTTAAATAGCTTGATACTAAAGCTACATAAACCAATTAGGTGAATTGTGTTTTTTGATAAGCTTTGAGAGATTTTTTGGTTGCATGTTACCTTACTCTCCAAGTTTATATTTTTTAAAGTCTTATTAAATATCAACCCTTTAGATTCCGATTTTGTTCTCATCTCTATTAATAATTCAGATTTCTCTCTTCCGCCACAAAGTTCGAACCTTTTTAAGGGTCCCCAGAGCGAATTTTTACATCCTTTAGCTAAGTTGTTAAAGTCAGAGTCTTTTTAGAAGCTATGGATCGAAGAGACGCAATGGCGTTATCCGGGTCGGGTTCTTACTATATCCAAAGAGGAATACCCGGTCCGGGTCCTCCTCCTCCTCCTCAAACACAACCAACGTTTCACGGTGGACAAGGGTTTCATCATTTCTCCAATTCCAACTCTCCCTTCGGATCAAACCCAAACCAAAACCCGAACCCTAGTGGTGGCTCTACTGGATTCGTGTCTCCTCCTTTACCCGTTGAGTCTTCTCCGGCTGACTCTTCAGCGGCGGCGGGATCTATTGTTGCTCCTCCTCCTTTGGGTGACACGTCTGTGAAGCGGAAGAGAGGACGACCTAGAAAATACGGACAAGACGGTTCTGTTTCGTTAGCATTGTCTCCTTCAATCTCCACCGTTTCTCCAAACTCTAACAAACGTGGCCGTGGTAGACCTCCTGGCTCCGGCAAGAAGCAACGACTAGCTTCCATTGGTAAAAGCCCTCATCTCTCTTCCTCTGGTGGAAACTTATGAGCTTTACTGATTACTTGTAGTTTTCTGACAAGGACATTGGCTCTGAAAATTGGTGGGAAGTTATGAGTTAAATTGATTATAATATATAGTTTTTTTGATATGAGAACATTGGCTTAGAAATGGTGGGTAGTTAACATTAGCTAATTCCAACTGTTATTGGCTCTTTTAAGGATTAATTAAAGCTGTGGAATTTTATAATGCCTACTTGTTAAATTCAATATATAGTCTTTTATTCCATGGCCTTTCTTTTTAACCTTGTTATTGCATTTGTTTCTTATTACGAAAAAAGCTCTGATCTTGCTGTTCTGTTTAAGGTGAATTGATGCCTTCATCGTCTGGAATGAGCTTCACACCGCATGTAATCGTAGTTTCCGTTGGTGAAGTAAGTCTCTCCTGTCTCCTCTTGATCAAATTTGTTTTCTTTTTTTTATCTTTCTTCTAGTTCTTGAGTTAAAACCACACTCTTTGTTTTGTTTTTCAGGACATTGCATCAAAGGTTATATCTTTTTCTCATCAAGGTCCAAGAGCGATTTGTGTCTTATCAGCTAGTGGCGCCGTCTCTACTGTAACTCTCCTTCAGCCATCCGGTGGAACTATTACATACGAGGTTTTATCGAATTGTCTCTCGCTCTTTATTATCCTTTAGAAGACAAAACAAACATTTACTCATGTTAGTGTATAATTTATAATTCTTCTAGGGTCGATTCGAGCTCATTTCTCTCTCAACTTCTTATCTGAACACAACTGACAATGACTACTCAAACCGAACTGGAAATCTAGCTGTCTCACTTGCTAGCCCTGAAGGTCGTGTCATTGGAGGTGGAATTGGAGGTCCTCTAATAGCAGCAAGCCCGGTTCAGGTGAACTGTGTTTGTGAGATTCAAATTCTTTTACATGAATTAAGAGATCATTTCTGAAACTTGTGTGTTTGCTTGCCTCCTTAAAAGGTTATTGTTGGGAGCTTCATTTGGGCGATTCCAAAAGGGAAGAGTAAGAAACGAGAAGAAACTTCTGAAGATGTTCAAGATACTGATGCTTTGGACAATAATGATAACACAGCAGCAACGTCACCTTCTGTTCCTCAGCAAAGTCAGAACCTTGTTCAAGCTCCTGTAGGCATGTGGTCAACCGGTTCAAGATCAATGGATATGCATCACGCCCATATCGATATCGATCTAATGCGTGGATGATTCATTTGTATATTACCATTGAATCTAGGAAGATGAAGAAGAAAAGGCTTCAACTTAAGCTAGCTAACCTCTTTGGAAAAAAAGTCTATTGACTATTGGTAATGTTTAGGAAAGAAAAGACAAGTAGTAATTTTAGGAATCCCTGCGTGTACTCAAGCTTTCATTTCATCTATTTAGTCCTCTTGACTTGTGATAAATTGGAAAAAGAATTCGTATGTTTCTTATATGATTTTGCATTCTACAGCATACAATCTGTTTTAGCAGGAAGTCGTCGGAAGAAATTAACCACTGCAGGAGGTGTCTTTCCTCTGAATCTCGGATGTCTCATGATGTATAGTCCGGCGCCAAGAACAAGAAACTTAAACGGCACAAGAAACAAAACCACAGAAGAAACCAAACAAAGCACCATGAACACGGTAGTTGCTCTTGGATCTCTCCAGCTTAATAAAGCCTGAACTCTTTCTCCTTGACCAGCTATATCTCCCACAACTGTTTGGGCTCTACTCGCGATACTCCTCAACCGCTCGTACCGCATTTTTACTATCCCCGGGTCTTGAGATGAATTAGGAAATGTATCAAACTCTTCGTTAAGCTCTTCAGGATGGATATTGTCTGCAAATGAAAGTCTTGTGTCCATATGTGGAGGTTGTCTGGGACGTTTCCTGTAGTTCAATAGCCCAAGCGTGAACAAACCAATAGATATCACCGGAAGAATCATCTCTGGCGAACAAACAAACACCAAGTACAATACATGAACCAATGTACTCATGACCGGTTTCTTCCACTTGCAGATATCTTGAAACCATTCTCCGGTTCCGAATAAACCAGAGAAAACCGAACTCAATCTGAAAAGATTAGCACGGCTCTTCCTCATGCTCCAGAAATGCGAATTCGAATCAGAAATGTATTCAATCACTTCTTTTCTCAGTGGTGGCTCGGCTCTACTTAACCGAGCAGCCACTAAACTAACAGCGTGCTGCCGGAGAATCTCCTGCTGCACGACTTTCAACGGTCTAGAGTAATGCATTTTAGGAAGAAGTGGTTTCCAATACTGAACCAGCATCGGAAACATCGACGAACAAGAAAACCGAATCGCTAAATGTAATTCTCCCATTTGCTTTAAACCTGAAGGTCGAAGAACAAGAAGAGGATACGCATTAGTGTAGATTCTTCCTGATTCCAAAGTCGAGATTCTAACTCTTATTTTCCCAATCTTCCCATCTCTGTTGTTACCGTTACCACCATTGATCTGATTGTTGTCGAAAATTCCGACTGTAACTACCGTTGCTGGCTCATAAACCTCCCATGCGTATTGCTCGTTGAACCGCGGGTTTAAACTGTTCGTAACGGTTCGAGTCCTGACCCATTTGGTTCCATACTTAGCCACACAGTAAGCATCCACCTTTTCTTTCTTCCCTTCTTGGTTCAAATTCAAACCTTCAATTCTCAAAATTCCTAATTCAAGAATACCAATCGACGGCTGCTGATGATTCCCCAACTCTTTCATCGACGGTCTAAAATCGCTGCTGTAATAAGTAGATTCATCAAGAACGTGATAGCCTCCTTCTAGACAAACGTTTAATTGAAGCCTCGTCTTCGCGAATCTGACTCTTCTCTGGTTCTCAATTTCAAGACTAAACCAACGGTTTGGTACTGTCCGATTATCGTTAATCCTTCTATCAATTGTACCGATCGGTATCTCTACCGTTCCTAATGTTTCATCTCGGTTATTGGCGACTCGGTCTTCAATCGAGATGATCAGATCTTCAAACGGTTCAGCCGCGACGAGTGTGAACTCTTCGTTCCATCTCGGATTCAATGATTGACTCGATTTGGTTCGAACCACTTGGTTACTTAACCGGATTTTCACATATGGATTTGGTGGTCGAGTCCGGTCTGGTACGAGAACCAAGTCTTGTGCCTCGATGACGTTAACACGGAGGTACCAAAGCCTTGGAGAATGATAGACTTTAGAACGCAAACTCGATTTGTTAACAGCGGTTAAAGCGTCTGAGTAAGTCGCGTCTGAGAACGCTTCGTCTGCTTGAGTACTAAACCAAACCGCCAACATAATCTCACCCGATCCTCTCTCGTTGACTCTGTACCATTCTGGTGCTAAAGGGCTGTCTGATGCGACACGTGTCGGAATCTCATTGAGATCAAACCGGATTGAACCGACGAAATCGTCTTTGATCATGTCTTTATCCATGACGATGACTTCAAGAAAATCTGATTGTTGATTGGATTTAGAGAAAGCGAAGACTTCGTTCCAAATCGGATTTTGATTCTTTTCGAAATGTTTCGTTTTGCCTTTAAAATTTCCATGTTTGACTTCGATGTACGGATCAAGACTTCCGGTTGGGTCCATGGATGGAAGATTTCTAGCTTTCACGATTTTGACGAAGAGAAACTCCATTGGCTCGACGAGATCATGAGCACTAGGTCTTACTTGTTTGCCTCCTCCGAGAACTGGATTCGTCTCTTTGATTGAATAATCCGGTGGATTCGGATTAAATCCCATAATTGTAGGTACCGGAGAACCAAACCTCCCCGCTTGAAATCCAGAAGCTCCAGTCACCGGTGGTTGTTGAAGCGGCTGTGATTGCGGTTGAGGCGGCTGCGATTGTGGTTGCGGTTGAGGCGGTCGTTGATTTCCTCGTGGGCTAGGGATATTGTTGAATTTGTGCCTTGATTTAGAAGTAACCTTCTTTGTTGGGATCGTATTCGGTACCTTGGGAGAGGGGTTATCAGTGACGTATACTTTCAGAACGAGATCACCTTCAATGGCGGCTCCGTAAGAGAAGATGCGCCATTTCTCTTTCTCAAGAGGATAAGGCAATCCGACAGCTTCTGAGTATGGAAGAAACGTAGTTCCCAAGATTCGAATCCTACCAAGACACGATTTCGTTATGTTGCTGGTTTTATTGTAAACGTAAGCTTCAAGAACCCGATTTGATAAATCCTCTGTATCAGAGATGTTGAAGAAGAAGTTCTCGTTCCAAACAGGTTTAGAATCTTCGAACTTAGTCGAGGTTTTGACTTTCTGATCGTCGAATCGTAGCTCGACGAAAGCGTTAACACCACCATAGCCATCGCCGTAGGTACTCTCCTCTTTAGGTTTGAGCCTTGCGCTTCTGACTTCAACGCCAAGTTTTAGATTACACATCTCGTTTTAGCAGAGGGTTTTGAAATCGATTTATTTTTTTCTCAGGAAACGCAGAGCAGAGAGTTTTGAAAGTTTCTTCTACACTTGTGAGATCGTGTAGACTTGTCTCACAAGGCAACTAGGGAAATGTTTTTTCGGGAGAAATTGTAGTGTAATTTAAACGTTGACCGTATTTAATTATGGTTACGCAACTCGCTTATCTGTTATTAATCGTGACGCCAACCATTAGAATTTTTTTGGTTATTAAATAAAATTATTAGTTGCGAACAAGTCATATCGGGTAAATGGCTAATTAGGTTGAAAGTCAATTGAAAAGAGAAAACTGAAAGTCAATTTTTTTTGTTTATTATACATAATGCATTACTTCTATGTAAAATAACGTATTATCAAATAAATTAAACAACATAAATTTACTAAAAACTAGAGCATAAATCCAACTAACTTAAGACTATTTTCAAAAAAAGAAGAATAAGTATCTAGGGATTTAAGGTAAAATTATCCTTTTCTCGTGACTGCATATTGGTCCTCGAGTCTTTTATTAGGCCTGTCTATGATGAAGTCGCTTTCTCTCATGGTCGTTATCTATTCAATGTTTATTATTTTGTCAGCTATTTAACGTTTCTTAACTTGTAAGTTGTAATATATTGTAATTAAATTAACAACAAAACAAAACAAGGTTTTACTACCCTTGCATTGTTTAAATTATTAGTCTTATGTAAAATCGGACGTCTAACCAATAATGATAGCTGACACAAAAATATTGATATACCAAGCTAATTTTTAAAAAATACTAGACTAACTAACTTTGCAAAAACTAATTGATCAGACGACTAATTTTATAGATATAATTGAGCATATAATAACTACATAACTAGTACTATAATCCTTTCGAACGGGATATCATAATTAGTCAGTTTCTGTTCCAACGCCGAGGTTACAAAAATCTATATTAAGTTGGTACCAATTGGATAACTCCTCGGTAAATTACACTTTCTTTCTTAAGTTTCTTCGTTGAAGAATCTTGTATTGGGCCTCCCAATACTCATTGGTCCACTTCTCAACCTGTCTCTCCAAACTTTCTTGTTTCTCAAGAAACCTCTTTAGCTCATCATCTCCGTGAGGCTGCGGCAAATCACAAGCCGCCTTGACGCTTGGAGATATAACCAAGGAGTCGTCCATGCACTGCCTGATCAAACCAGCGTCAGTGATCGGACAAGCCATCGTCTCCGGACATACTTCGATCGCATTTTCAGGCACAGTCACATCCAACTTCATCAATTTTCTGTAGTTTTGCAACACATACAACATGTAATCATACACATACTTCATCTCTAGGCTTTTCATCATGTACTCACTTCCTTGTCTCCCTATAGCTTGCGCCTATATATTGATTCATAAGATCATTATGATGAGTCCATATAGAAGTTAACAAATATAAACCAGATAAATGGTAGTCTAGTCACCTTCTCAGTGTTGTTGTTACCCCATTCGACGGCGAATTTGAGATCACCACAGTTCTTGTGAGATTTAATGGGCCAGCAATGTTCTAATGGAACCATACTTCTTGCGAAGAAATCGTAGTACTCTGGTTTAATCAGTAGAGTCATACTATCACACGCCAATATATATTTTTTGCTCACCGACCAAGCACGACCTTCTATGTAAATCTTGTACCTTAATGCCAAAATCCAAATCCCAAATTGTTAAGTATATCAACATCAAAATAAAAAGTTTAAACATGAATTTTTTTCAAACATAGGTTACCTATGGGTGCATTGGTCTTCTAGGTTTGAACTTTTGAACCATATCTCCTTCTCCTTCTCCCAATCCTGAAAATTCACCATGCATTACTATTACGTGTAAGATTTATCTTCTATAAAGTTGATCGTGAGTTACTGTTATGCTTTTTGAGAATACTGAATATGGATATGGACGTATATATTTTATATACCTGTTCATAGAGGCGAACCATGGGGTCATATTTATCCGATAAGTTACATCTCATAAAGTTTTCTCTTTGCAAAGAAACCTCAGAGTTCCCTTTCCAGTGAGCGTATGGAACTCTATCTTCCCATTTAACTCTTTTGTTGGCTTCTCTAATCGCCACTGATAACTTGGTCCATTCTTTTATATTCACCTCCGGCCTATATATTACAATAACAAAATACATCATCGAAAATACTAAGCCACTGAAACTTGACCATTTACCCGTAAACCGAATAAAAACAGAGTCAGGAGAAAACAGAGCCAACACAGAGAAAATACATTTTCGAAAATATTATTAAAATTTAAAAGTAGTTATAAACAGAGAAAACTAATACGTAAATGATGATTTAGATAAATTTGAATGAAGAGAATGTATTTGATACATCCTCGAAAATACTAAGCCTCTGAAACCTGACCATTTACCCGTAAACCGAATAAAAACAGAGTCAGGCGAAAACAGAGCCAAAACAGAAAAATCATTTTCGAAAATATTAAGATTTTAAAGTAGTTAAAAACAGAGAAAAACTAATAGAGATAAATTTGAAAGAAGATAATATATTTATATAAATATAGTAATAATAATATGTATAACCTTTAAACCAACTGATATCTCAATAATATTCCGATTCATTTCTGTGTTTTGTTAAGGAAAAAAAACCCTAACTATACGTACCAACCCCAGAAGCTCCAGTCAGGGAACACGATGTCGTATGCATCACGGTGACCACAGTAATGGAACAGCGGCGGGGGAGGCCACGTGGCATTATCCTCTTGTCTAAAGTCTCTTTTCCAGATGGCAGGTGTATCATGCCAGAGGAAGAGAAGCTCAAGATCAGGAACCTGACCAGGATACATTCTCATAAGCTGAAGTATCCCCCAGATTGTGAACACATCTCTTGTCTGAAAAGCCTTAAGATAATTATGAAAATACAATTTCCCTGATTTTATCACTAGCCTGAAATGAGCGTTTGGTTTTGCTCTCTCTAGAGTTTCCCTTGTGATCCCTGTCTCTTCCCATACCTTTAGGTCTTGTTGGATCCATCTGAAGTAGTCAGGACAAGTCTCCGAGGAAGAGCTTGCTGAGGTACGAATCTGTTTGGGTAGTTTAAAGGACATGTTTGTGTAGTGCTGCAGTTTAATGGGATCTTGATGATTGTGTTTGTAGTTGTCGTCAATTGTGATGTCGTAATCATTTGGATTCTGCTTTTAACTATTAAAAACTATATGAAAAAACAGAGGATTAAAAAAAAAGATCATCAAAACAAAAGATTTAATTATACGTAATATATATGATTAGAAAATGAGAAAGAGTTTTAGTACCACATGCACCCAAACAACGATGATGAAGATAGTGGTGGCTAGTTTAGAATTGGAACACAGATTTTGATTATATATTCCACGTGGCTTCTGATTTAAACCTTTGTCTTTCATCTTCATAGTTGCAGGTCTCGATTCGGATGACCTTGTTTAATTTTCTAAGTAATTAGAATGGAGACTTATTTTTATTTTGTTTATCGAATCATAGAGAGAGGATAGTTTTATTTATTAATTTATTGTAATTTGATGATAATAATGAAACAAGTACTATATGAGATTTTATCTATAACAAAAATAACTATATCAGGTTTTAATTATTAATTATAAGTATATATCTTAACTCTGTTGACAATACAACAAAGGTATTTGATATTAACTGAATAACTTCATTCCCATTTAATATTATTAATTAATATTTACATTATATTATTTACCACTTTTATTTACATACATGTATTTTAACTTAAGTCTGCATATTTTTAATTTTTGGTAAAGATAGATTTCCACATATTCATTCAGATTCGTTTTTTTAAATACTTATTAGAATCTTATGAATATGAATTATAAATTATTTGGAATTTTTCACATATTTAAAATTTGTGAATTTTGTTCAATCGATCATGTTTTTTTTTTTAAATAATTTATTGCATGTTGAAGCTTTCATTAAACAAGGCTCACAAATTCAGTTTCAAAACTGATCAAACAAGGATCGCAAATGCTGGTTGAGCCAGTTTAACACCTTTATCTGAAGCGTTCAAGGCCCAATCTAATATTTGGTGGAAGAGCCTTGAATGGTTTGTAAAAACTCTTTGTAGTAAAAACCCCACCCTCATCACTCATCAACAGCCACATATCTCTAAACTAAACCTTTAATTTACCCTCTCTCGTAGTCGAAACCATGGTTAATAATACAGACTAACCTTCCTAACATTTAAAATATGGTGTCCTTTTCAATTATAACAAGAGATATAACAATCATATTTTCAAGACTAATCATCAAAAAAAAGGATATTTCTTTACCGTGTTGGACTGTTAGTGTATGAAGTTTTCTTAGTTAATTGGTTATCATAAAACCAACTGAACTAATCCAAACCAAACTCAAATTATCTCGTTTAAAATCATTGGGCAAACCGACTGAAATTGGCAACCCCTTTAGTCCTAAAGTCTCCAGCCCAAACAGAATTCTTCCAAAACGACAGCATCTTGACCCAAGAATAAACAAGACATGGTCCTGTGTAATGGAAAGCCTGCTCAATTCACATCTGCTGTACCTGCAAATAACGACAAGAACAAGAGAGGAAAAGCAGAACACAGGTTGGCAATTACGTTGAAGAATCGATTTGAAACTCTTGGATCAATGGCCATATCTTTATGTTGACGTGGCTTGTAGGGTTTAGAGGATACGCATTGTATTGCACTATATAAAATGCAAAAACCCTAAGCGAGAAATCAAAAGAAAGTTTCAGTTTTTCTCTTCTTCTCTAAACACAAATCTCATCCCGTTCAGCTTTACTACAATTCAAGCGATTATGTTTCACGCAGCCGCCAAATGTTCAAGAGCAGCCTTCGCAACGATTCGTGACTGCACCACCATCTCCGTTAGAGAGAGGAAGTCCTCTGAGATTCATTCACCGTGCAATTCAGGTTTTTTTTTCTTTTTTCTTTAACTCTCATGGGAATTTTAAGTGCTTAAACCCTTGTTTAATCTTCGTTAGATCTGTTGGTTTTGCCTCGTGTCTAGATTTGGACTTGTAAATTTTATATCCCTTGTTTATTCTTCGATAGATCTGTTGTTTTGCCACGTGTCTAAATCTGGACTTGTCTAAATCGATTTCATTGTGTCGAAATGTCGCAGCGACCAAGACACGCGTGTTTTGGGACATCGAGGACTGCAAGATCCCTGATGGTCTCGATGCTGTTGATGTTTCGAAGAACATCAAGACAGCTCTTGCAGAAATGGGACATGGTGGCCCTGTCTCCATCAAGGCATATGCTAATGAGAAGAATCAGATCCAGGATCATGTCTTTCACTCTGCCGGAATCGAGCTCAAGCGCGTATCAGAAGGTGAAGAATCCTCTCATTCTCTTTTCTTTTACATGTGTATATTGTATATGGTTTTTGATGTAAAATGGTTTCAGGTTCGAAAGGAAAGGATCGTGCGAGAGATAATGCTATTTTAGTTGGCATGTGGGGCTGGGCTATTGACCGTCGTGAAGAATCATCAATGATAACGGTAATCTCAGATAACATCTATACACCTACTATCGAAGAGTTGGAACAGAAAAATCACAACGTTCTTTGGAGAAGCCTATCAGCTGAGGGGAAGCCTATCGCCCAGACCAGAACAAGCTCAAATCGTTGACCATACTTGCGGTGATGCTAATGTTAACTGATCCTTTGTTGTTTTCTGTCAGTCTTAACTTTTAGTCTTAGATGATCCTTTTCTTCTCTGTCAAAAGGCTTTTGTGTGTGTGTTTGTGTCTGTATCAAAACATTGATGTTTCATTTTGGGTTCTAATGATTTATCAGAGGTCTTAAAACTCTTCTCTCGTCCTAAATGCATTTCTTCACGCTTCATTTCATTAGACTGCACAACTACTGTTATTAATATTTTCTGGTAATAGAAGAAAATTCTCTCTTCAATCACCAAAGAGCAAAGACTCTATTCGAATGTTGGCTTCGTGATGCTTCTTGAGCCATTTAAATTCTAATAAACCATCGTTTAAAATTAATGATTTAGGGTCCCCTCGTGTCACAACTTGAATTCAAATGTGAAAATACTGTGTGTGTGAATTGTATACTTTCACTAGCGAAAGAAACTAATTATTTTGGACCTCTCAAGTTCCAATACTGATCGGTCCACTTCTCAGCCTTTCTCCTCGCACTTTTTTGTTTCTTAAGAAACTTCTTGAGCTCATAATCTCCATAAGGAGGTGCCATATCACAAGCAGCCTTGACGCTCGGATACATAACCAATGAGTCGTCCATACACTGCCTGATCTGTCCACCGTCAGTTATCGGACAAGCCATCGTCTCTGAACACACTTGAGTCGCATTTTCAGGCACGGTCACGTTCAACTTCATCAATTTCCCGTAGCCTTGCAACACATAAAACATGTAATCATAGACATACTTCATCTCTAGATTCTTCATCATGTACTCACTTCCTTGCCTCCCTATGACTTGTGCCTATATATATTAATATCAATTTGTTACTGATCATTGCTCTGAATCGAAATGTGAGATTAGTATCAATTGCTTACCTCTTTGGTGTTGTTGTTACCCCATTCAACTGCAAATTTGAGGTCACCACATTTGTTGTTTGGTCTAATAGGCCAGTAATGCTCCATTGGGATCATACTTCGGAAGAAAAAATCGTAATACTCTGGTTTAACCAACAGAGTCATGCTATCACACGAAAGTATATACTTTTCGCTCACAGACCACGCGTTTCCTTCTATGTAGATCTTATATCTAAATGTCCAAAAATGTTCAAGACAAAAAAAAAAAGATATGCGTGATCTATTGATCGTATATATTATGCATATATGTATATCAGTATATGTACCTATGAATGCATTGATCTTCTAGTCTTGATCCTCTAAACCCTGCCTCGATCTCACGCACCCAATCCTAAGACAAACATATCAGACGAGATCACATTGAATATTGCAAATCATGGTATCAGATACAAGTACTTATTATTTGAGAATGCATGTTAAGTCATTAATTTCGAGATTCATTGGTTTTAAAATGGAATACACATTCAAGACTTGTATAGATGGAAGATTTTGAAATTGATGGACATATAAATGTAATATACCTGGACATAGAGACGAACCATAGGATCATACTTGTCGGAGAAGTTACATCTCATAAGATCTCCTCTTATAGGAGAAACATGAGGGTTTCCTTTCCAATAAGCATACGGAACTCTATCTTCCCATTTTACCTTTTTGTTCCCTTCTTTTAGAGCCACAGATAACTTATTCCACTCCTTAATATTTAGCTCTGGCCTATACATAATTACAGTAATTCAATATTATTTAAATAATAATTCAAGATTACGGGCCATCTACGTTATTGACCAAATCTTAGATAGTTATGATCTTTTGACGAATAGTCATACCATCCCCAAAAGCTCCAATCAGGAAAAACGATGTCGTAAGCATCACGGTGACCACAATAGTGAAACAACGGTGGAGGAGGCCACGTGTCCTTTCTTTTTTTCTTAAAGTCTCTTTTCCAAATGGCGGGTCTGTCATGGCAGAGGAAGAGAAGCTCAAGGTCAGGGATTTGCCCAGGATACATCCTTAGTAGCTGAAGTATTCCCCATATTGTGAACACATCTCTTGTCTGAAATGCTTTATCGTATTGATGAACGTATAATTTCCCTGATTTTATCACTATCCTGAAGTGAGCATTTGGTTTTGCTCTTTCTAGTGTTTCCCTTGTGATCCCTGTCTTTTGCCATACCTTTAAGTCTCGGTGGATCCACTTGAAGTAGTCAGGACATGTCTCCGAGGAAGAGATCGCTGGTTCGAACTTGGTTGGATAATTTGAAGGACATGTTTGGGTTCTGCTGCCATTGATCAGTGATGTGCAGTTTAATGGGAACTTGATGAGGACCTTGGGAATATTTGCAGTTATTGATGTAGTAGTACTTTTGTTGGTGTTTCTTGGGAATACTGATGTTACTTGGAATCTACTCTCACCTAATACAAACTATTAACAACACCACGTAAAAAATAACGATCAAACTTCCAAACAATAGTTTACAAGTACCACTATATAATTGAAAAAAAAAATCAAAATATATCTTTAAGCGGTTCAAAGATTTTCAACGTTGTGAGAAAAAAAGTCTTGCTAGATGCAAAACCAAAAAAAACACACACACACACACAAATGTTTTGGTAGATCATGAGAAAGAGAAAAAGATATACCTTATGCATCAAAGAGAATGAAGCACTAAGGACGATGATGAAGAGGACAAAGATGAAGATTTTGGTGGTGACCCATGTCTTTGTTAGTTTAGAGCTTAACCTCGTTATTGGTTTTTGATGTTTCTGATGATGATCTTCTGTGGATTGAGCTTCGTGTATGTTCTCTCTCATCGTACAAAACACAACCAGAAATCAAAAACTAGAGACAGAAATTAAGAGAGACTTATGAAGCAGAGCTCACTCGTCATGTATCTCTTTAATTTATGGGGTGAACAAAATGAATCAGTGGAAGGGTTTGAGATTTGTATAATTCTAAGTTTGATGCGTAAAAACAAAAGGTTTCAGCCTGGTTTATATGAGCATGACTGATATTTAATTACTGCAGAATTATTTCATGAAGGCTTTAAGGGGAACCACAACAGAAGCCTATTAATTAATTAATTAATTAATTAATCTGGGATTATTTCTAATGAAACAGAGTCCATATGGAACCGTGGGATCTTAGAAATTTTCAATCCATTTTCAGGTGTCCAAACTCCAAACTAATTCAGATTTTTTTTAAGTTATTTTATGAATATATTTTCTTTTTGTAGATTTTCTACTTATGAGATGAGTAATTTCCTTATAAAAAATGAGTGATTAGAGTCACGGTCAAGATGAAAAAAAAAAAAAAAAAAAAACCATTTCTAAGGAAGAAAAAGAGAAAAAGAAAATTCAATTGGCCAAACAAAATTGGGCAGGGAAATAAATGTTTGGCAGGATAGGCCAAGCTCAAAAACTAGTTGCACTTTATCTTAAATGGTAGTAGAGCCGTAGTAGTAAATATTGTACTAGTGGAGGTTCATTTGAAAGCAGTGGTGCAATTTTTTTTTGTTCATAAAAGATTGTAATAAGAACTTTTATTGGCAGTATAATATTTTGCTTTTAAATATGCATGGAAATAGAATAAACTTGGCGATATAATAAGAATCATCTTGAGATAAAACAAAAAATCTCATTGGTCCACTGGATTGGAAACTTATTTTTACTTATGAAAATATAGTTTTAAATTTACTTAAAAGGATAATTATTCATTAACAATATAGAGAGTTTAATACATAAAAATATATAGAATTATTGGATTTTTAAAAGAGAAAATCACCAGTAATGATCAATTAAATAGTGAAAATACTAATGAATTAGTGGTATATTATTGGAGTATTTCTCTCAGAATGAAAACCATGTAATAGTATATTCAAGAAAATTATAGACTATGTTAAAATTAAAATTATCATTACATTTATATTTATATAGTATTTTGTAATAAAAATCAAACCATACAAATTTCTTATACCCTTTTTAATATTTTTAATTTTTAATTATGTGTATTGTTACAATGTTATTAATCGAAATTATGTTTGTACCATCATCTCTTACATACCCATCGTTATTTCCGTATTTAATTAACGTCATCAGTTGAAAAAAAACTTTTTAATATGTTCAGGACCATATCTCTATATTTTAATTCGTATTTAAAAAACGATTACAAAAAGGAGTCAACAACGCATAAAGTCAACGGTCTATTCTTGTGCTTTTCCTAGTTTTCCACAATATCATAATAACTGGACCCGGCTGGGGACCGGGATTAATATTTTAATTAATTTTTGCCGTGTCATCTGTCATCTGTCATGTGATTAACGTATAGTAATCCCGATAATTAGCTTGAAATTCGTTTACACTTTACCCCTCGTTAATTACAAAAATTGAAAAGACTTTATACAGTACATCCATGATATAGCTTATAATCTCTTATGATCATCTAATTTCAAAGGGATAAAACCAAAAGTATTATTTCTATTATAAAACTTGATGTAACTAGCATTAGACTACCAAGTGGCTTTTGATCTAATAAATCTAAAAAGAATAGTCTTATCAAATTTAAATTTAATTTATATTTCTAGTGCTTATGTCTTACAAAAATACCAATTTTTCTGTAGTTTATATAGTTATATAAACCTAAAATCCTAAGAGAAAGACAAATGAGTGAAATGTATCTATGCTAAATTAGATGAACATATATAATACCAGTTATAAACATTGTGTGAAATCGTGAGAAAGAATTGGAAGTCGAAAAGTATCTTAGACAAATTGCTAATGACAAAAAAAAAAGACTTAAAAAATAAAACAAACGCATACAGGTCAAATAATGAAAGGTATTGGTCCTTTCCACCACTCAATCAGACGTGCTAAATTAGCTTTCCTCTAAAGAACCTCAAATTAGAGCCAGAGAGTGAGGATTATTTTAGGAGTGAGACATTTGCTTGATTTAAATTGTATCAATTATTAATCTAAATAAATTAACGAACATCGTATAAATTTAACGACGTATAGTTAGTTATATAATTTCACCACTGATTTTTTTTTTTTGTTTTGGACCTCCCAAATTCTCATCGGTCCACTTCTCAACCTCTCTCTCCGCTCTTTCTTGTTTCTCAAGAAACCTCTTCATCTCATCGTCTTTATAAGGCTGTGGCAAATTACAAGCAGCTTTGATGCTTGGAGACATGACCAACGAGTCATCCATGCACTGCCTGATCAGTCCACCGTCAGTGATCGAACATGCGATCGTCTCCGAACACACTTCCGTCGCATTTTCAGGTACTGTCACATCCAACTTCATCAGTTTTCCATAGCCTTGCAACATATACAACATGTAATCATACACATACTTCATCTCTAGGTTCTTCATTATATAGTCACTTCCTTGTTTCCCTATTGCTTGCGCCTATATAAGATCGATTGATCGTCACAAGATCATCATGAGTCGAATTAGATTTCGAAATCTATGGTTTAGTTACCTACTAGAGTGTATACAGTTGGTTTGTTCTGGTTTACTTTGGTTATTGTATTTGGTTTAGCTTCACTTGTATTTAAGCTTTCTCTCACTTTACACTTGAACGAAGATATTTTACGATTCTTAGAGAATGTAATATTACCTTGTAGGTGTTTTTGTTACCTCACTCACGGCAAACTTGAGGTCACCACAATTGTTAGATCGAATGGGCCAGTAATGTTCCAATGGAATCATACTTCTTATGAAGAAATCATAATACTCTTGTTTAATCAGTAGAGTCATGCTATCACATGCAAGTATATACTTCTCGCTAACCGACCACGCACTCCCTTCTATATAAATCTTGTACCTTATTTCCAGAATACAAATCTCGCAAATGTCATTATAATATAAGATTTTTATTAAAAAAATACAATCATAGTGCATGTATATACTCACCTGTGAGTGCATTGGTCGATTATATTCTTTTATAAGTGAATATAGTTTCTAGAAAAAATAAATTATAAAAAATAAAATCGATTATATGTTTTTATTTTACAGAAAAAATAAAATTTTTTATTTTGGAACAAAACAAAGAAAATCTCTTTAAAATTCCTTAAATGTCTCTTAATAATTGGTTAAAATAAAAAATAATTCTGTAAAAATCACAACATTTTCATCTTCGACTAAACAATTTTTTGGACCAATTTTTATAAACTCAAGAATATTCTAAACCATATTCTTTTCAGGTGAGAAATAATAAAAAAAATTTTATCAAAAGGAATTCAAACAATGCTTTATTCTCTGTTGTTGAAAAATTCATATTTGATTCATGTTGTTTATGGAAACAAATGCTCTGTTTTAGCTTTATGATTTGTTGGACATGAATGTTGAAGGAAAAACTTTAGTTCAAATAATCATCAAAAAGCTTATGTTTTAATTTTTCTATGTTTCAAATGATTATGTTTTTAATTTTTTTTTAGGAAGGAGCATAATACATCTTTATCTCAAAACGTTTTTAAAATAATAATATAAGTTAATAACTGTTACTCTCTCCGTTTCAAATTAGTTGTCGGTTAAGGTTATTTCACACATATTAAGAAAACATTTAATTTTTCTGTTTTACCCCTAATTAATGTTTATTTGATTTTATTTCATTGGTCAAGACATTAAAACATGAGAGACAAAGTTATAAATCTTATCAAACATATGCATTGAAAATATAAAACAAAAACTAATATGAAACGAGTTTTAAGATTCAAACCGACAACTAATATGAAATGGAGGGAGTATTATTTAGAAAATTCGTTTTTATTTATTAAAAATAAATGACTTATAAATAAAATAAAGATAAAATTGTCATATCATATATATATATATAAATATTAATTTAAAATAAATAAATGAAGAGGGTATTTTTCAAATAAAAAAATATAAATAGGATAATTTGCAAAAAATCTCTTTAATTAATTCGTAAATGTAATACTTTAGTATATATTTTCGTAAATAATTCTACTTCATGTACGCTTACACGAGAAAGTTAAAACTATAATGATATATATATATATATATAAACAATGTAAACCAATTTATTTAAAGTTATATCTTTGGATCGGATGTCTATTCATCGCTGCTTGGCACATATGTCCAGTAGCAGTTTATAGTTCATGTCGAATATAAAAACGAAATCGAAATTCAAAATAAAAGGATTGCAATAATTTATTTCAACTCGTAATTATTATTTATTCACTATTATTACAATTTATAAATTTATAGATGTAGCAAAAAAAAAAAAAAGGTTCAAATTTTGCAAGGAAAAGTGCAGAGGCAGCTCTCTACTTGTCCGTTCGGAAAGCATACGCCGTTTCCCTTCCACTTCTTCGTACACAAAGTGACACATGCACCAGTTTCACATCTCGTATTTATTAATAAATCATGACACAGTTCTTGCCCTTGCGCCGCTTTCATCACCATCCCTAATAAATATTTGAACCATTAGTTTTTTTTTTTCTTAAGAAAAGGTGGTGACCAAAATTTATGAATGTTATTGCGTCTTCTATAAAAATACTTTTTATAGTATGTTTAGAGAATGATAAATGTTAAACAAACCTAGAACGAGGACGATCATGAAAATAGCAAGAACGGTGACTTTAGTCATCTTTTTGATGATATATAATTGAAAGAAAATTTTCAAAGTAAAAAGCATGTACATGTTAAATCATATATATAATGTACAATCGTATATTATATGATAATGAACTAAGAAATAGACAAAAACAATTAATAGTAACAAATAAGAACTCGTAGATTTTTTATACACTAAATGATCCAAGATGCAATCTCGTAGATTTTTTATCTAATAAATTGTATGTAACCAAATCCAATTTGGTATCTTATACAATTCTGAAATTCATGCAAAATAATTTACATGGATTTGGATTTGTCTTTAAGCAACTAATACGGTTTTGTTCCGTAATAATAAAAAATCTATCAACATCTGGATATTGCATATAAAATGATGGGAACTAAAAAGAATATAATAAGTGGACAAGTGTCTAAAATTTTCAATTTGTGACCGAACTATTTGTGAACATATATAATGGAGAAAATACCATAAAAGACTTTCAACTTTACAAATTTTTTCAACTAAAACATCAAATTATTTGTGTTTCCAAAATAAATCTTGAAGTAGATAAAATTTTCCAACAAAAACCTCAAACTATTTTTGTTTCCAAAACAAACCTCCAAATATAAAATTTTACTTATTTAAACCCTTAATTTCTTAATATTGATTATAATATAGGTTCATTGACGGTCAACGACAACTTCACAAAACCATGTCAATTATTTGTTAATTTTGTCTTTTTCGAATAAAAATTCTAGATGAAAAAAACTCAATCTTGAGTCTGATTGATGGTTAACTGACGATCAACGATAACTCCAGTTAATACAGCAAACATCTGTTAAATATTTGTTAACTCTGTCAGTTTCGAATATGAACCTAAGATGAATAAATCGATTTTCTGTAGTTGTAAACTTATTTTCTCTTTACTAAATAACAACAAAAATACGTAAAAATGAACAAATATAGTTAAAAATAGTTAACGGGAATTACCGTTGATACATATTAAATCTTCAATGAGGATCAATATTGGGAACTTGAGAGTTTAAGTAAGCAAAACATTATATTTAGAGGTTTGTTTTGGAAACAAAAATAGTTTGAAGTTTTTGTTGAAAATTTTTATTAACTTAAAGGTTTGTTTTGAAAACACAAATAGTTGAAGGTTTTAGTTGAAAAAAGTTGTAAAGTTGAAAGTTTTTTTATGGTATTTTCCCTATATAATAACACAACGAATTTCAAAATCGTGAAAGAAAAATCGGAATAAGAGTAAGTAAAGTACAAAAAAGTTTTAGAGAATGAAAAAATACAAAAACGAATTAAGGTTTGTTGGTAAGATCTTGAAAGTATTGGTCCTCCCACAACTCAACCTGACGTGTTAAATTAGCTTTTCTCTCAAGAACCTCTTTGAAAGCTAGAGGGTCATAAGGAAGAAGCATCTCACAAAGAGACTCTTCACTTGGAGACATTACCATAGACTCCGCCATAAAATCTCTCCACCGTTCCGTTGCCGGACATCCCATACTATTCAGCGTGATCTCCTCCGCATCCAAATGAATCTCCGGTTTAAATTTCAAGAGCTTCGCGTACTCTTTGAGTAAATGAAACATGTAGTCATACACATACTTCATATTCACCTCCTCTCTTATAAATCTACTCCCTTTCTCTCCTATCTCACGAGCCTACACTAGGTTAGAGTTCTTGAATCCTTCTTTTGATTCTTTATCCCAATCCTTTTTAAACAAATATTCAATTCATCACAAAAATATAATGTATTTCATAATCGTTTGGAAAGTGAAATTTGGGAAACCTAACCTGAATATAGAGTCGAGTATTCCAGTCTTCATTTTCTGAAACATTACACTTTAGAAGATCTCTTCTTGTAGGGTCCCTATAAGGATTACCTCTCCAATAAGCATACGCCACGCGGTCCTTCCATTGCGTCTTATTGTTGCCTTCTTTTATTGCCTCCAGCGATTTTTCCCATGGATTTATATTCACTTCAGCCCTGGCCCATTTAAAGCCCATATTACAAATAAGGCATAATAATAATAACGCCCAGTAAGTAGTAATGTTGCTCACCAGCCCCAGAAGGACCAATCAGGGAAGACAATATCCAAGCTGGCATCATCAGAGCAGTAACGGAAAAGTGGAGGTTGTTCCTTTTGTTGTTGACTTATGAAGTCATCTGATCGGACGACAGGACGATCGTCAGCGTCGAACATAAGGTCGAGATCAGGTAATTTCCCTGGGTACCACCGCTACAACTGTACAGTTCCCCACAGAGTAAAATCATCTCTGCTTTGAATAGATTTTTTATATCTCTTAACGTACGCTTTCCCGTTATGGATCACCAATCTAAAATGCGCCGTCCTACTCGCTTTCTCGATCATCTTCTTAGTTATCCCCGTTTGTTTCCACGGCCGTAGATCCTCGTGGATCCAACGGAAATAAGAAGGACACGTGGATGGTTGTGAACGGTTTGGATTTAATCTCGAGGCGGGACTTTGAGAGGTAGAAATTTGATGTGATTGGTTCTGTACGACGTCGCATTGGTAAGGGAATTTAGGTTCTTTTCTCGTTGTTACTAGCTTGAAACCTGCAAAATCATTCTGAAAAAAAAACACAAAATAGTTTTAATATTTAAGTTTTAAGTTTTAACTAATGAGGTTCGTATACAGAAAAAAAAAAACTCACGAAATCAAGATAGTACAGAAAATCCAAGAGGGCAGCTGATATAAATAGAGAAGCGACGATGAAAACAATGACTTTGACGATGCTTTTTCCAAACAACGACATAGTTTTATGTTTTTCATTGTTGGTATTCATCTTCATGCTCTCCTTTTTCAGTTATGCACGATTTTTTCAATCTTTATGTGTGATAAAAGATTCTTCTCTTTAACTAGAGTCGGGCAAATGACCAATGGGACAAGACCAAGAAGAAAAAAATGGAGGCTTAGAGCTTATTTGTGATTTAATTATGGGTTTGGTTGGTTCACATACGGTTCCTCAACCCTTATATATTTTAGGTTACCCAAAAAACCTAATCTATTGTTTTTAATAATCAGTAGATGACTCTTGTTTTTTATAATCAGTAGATGCCTAGAGTCTATAGACTCCCATGCATTGACTTTTAACAACAGATCCCCTTATCTGTGTATCTTTGGAATTTTAAGAGGGGGATCGTACTTAAAATTTTGTTTTAAATTGGGTTATAATCAAAATAAAATGTAAGATTCGTGTAAGATCTCAGTTTGATTCATTGTTGGACAAAAAATAAATTATTAAAGTACAATCCCGGTTCCAAAAAAATGTGTAGATTTGGATTTAGATCTAGAATTTCTCAATTAAAAAAATGTTGGACTGATCAATCTAACATCTGAAAAGAACAAAAAAAAAAAAATAGTTTGAGATTCACGTGTCTCGATTTAAGAAGTCAATATTTTCTAATTTCTATTACAACTACAATTGAACATGTCCAATGGCACTTTTACTAGTGTAGTTTAATCTCGACAAGTCTCCGACTCACAGGCACATGACAGCATTCGAGTCACTAATTTTATTTCGTCTTATAAGGCCTTTTAAGCTAATTTATTTGTTTGTTAAAAGCCTTTTAAATTCTTCTTGACTTCTTTCAAAATAACTGTACTTGAATATTTAAAAGGATACTTACTACTTACTATTTAAAATTATTTGATTCTACTGTATATTATTACTATTTTAACACGGTCACAAGACGAGTGGTAAAATCTGCATGCGCCACTGCCAGAAAAACTATATGGGCCGGAAAAAAATATAGTAAGGCCTAGAAAGTCATAAACACCAGTCCCTGTATTTTGTTCTCGTCGGGTATTATTACTGTGTGAAATCGGCCCAACGGATCAGGCCCATCAGATTTTGCGCGTATTATACACGCCCTCGAACAAAACAATGGATAACCTCCACGCGCCAAGAGAGTGCGTGGGGTCACAAAAACTCAGAATAGAAAGAGATCTCTTTTGTATCTTATCTGTCTCCAGCGTGTCTTCTTCCTCCACGTCACGTTTTCGTCCGACTTTAGTAAATATAAGTATTAAATTATTCTCCAAACAGTCTGTATTTAATTAAGAAAATACCTGTTAGAAAAGATGATATTTTTTTTTTCTTAACGTGGCATTGTTTTAACCGCATTACCTGCCCTGTCGGCATGGTTAGTTCTATGTTCAGGTGTATCGCAGTTCACGTGATCCACAACGGATAAGTAGCTTTACAGCCGTACGATCTGATTACTTTAAAGATCAATGGATAAAAGAACAAGAGAATTTTAAACAAACAAACGCGGTTAATAATAACTAATAAATAACTGAATAGTAAGAGTATAAACCTCTTTCTGTTGCTTGGAAAATATCTCGAATTTAATAATCAATTTTTCATATTCGTTTTAATTTGTGTTTTCTCTCTGTCATTTTTTGTTTTTTCTTCGAGTGATAGACAATGGCTGAGGAACAAAAGATACCGTTAGGCACCGCTCCGGCTCCGGCTCCAGCTCCGGCGGAGATTCCAGCTCCAGCTCCAGCTCCAGCTCCAGCTCCAGCTCCGACTCTGCCTCTGTCTGATGTCAATAAAGACGTCACAGAGGAGAAAATTCAAAACCCACCTCCGGAGCAGAATTCCGATGATTCCAAAGCCCTTGCCGTTGTTGAGAGTAAGTTCTCTTTCTTTTATGCATAATTCTTTGTAATTTTCTGATTTTATGAGATTATTATTGGTTTTGACTTTTGAGGTAAATTGTGTTCTGGATTTTTTTTTAATTAGTTTCTATTGGTTTAAGATCTTTCTGCTGAGAATTACGTTATTGGGATTGGGTTTCACCAGATATAAATTTTATTCCTTGAAAAACGAATTCGAATTTGGTTTCGATTAAAATTTTGTTTTTGTTGCCATTAACTACCTAAAAACCTTTTACTGTATTACAGAATCATACATATGCTCTGTATGTGTCTGCTTGTGACTCTTTTTGTGACAATTTTTGGGGACTTCGCTGTTTATGTTGTTATTCTAATAGAATAAGATTCTTACAGAACCTGTAGAGCCTGCACCGAAGAAATCTTCGTCTGGTTCGCTCGATAGAGGTGAGCTTTTAAACAAAAACTATGTCTGTATTTTCTGGTTGTAATGTTTGTGGAAGTTACTGAGCTTTTATTGTTTGGTATTTAGATGTTAAGTTAGCTGATTTGTCAAAGGAGAAGAGAATGTCTTTTATCAGAGCGTGGGAAGATAGCGAAAAGAGCAAAGCAGAGAACAAGTAAGAGATTTTATTTCATCATTCACTGGTTTGGATTTCTTAGGTTCTTTGTCTTATTTTGCTAACAAATGACATGTAACAGAGCTGAGAAGAAGAGTTCTGATGTTCTTTCTTGGGAGAACAAGAAGAAGGCAGCTGCCGAAGCGCAACTCAAGAAAACTGAGGTAGATGAGAGACTGTTTAAACGTGTGATTGAGGAGTGAAAATGTTATTGAAATGTGTTTTGTATGTAGGAGAAACTAGAGAAGCAGAAAGCAGCCTATGCAGAGAAGATGAAGAATAAAGTTGCAGCGATTCACAAGGAAGCAGAAGAGAGAAGAGCAATGATTGAAGCTAAACGTGGAGAAGATCTTCTTAAAGCAGAAGAAATGGCTGCTAAATACAGAGCTACTGGATTGGTCCCCAAGGCAACTTGTGGATGTTTCTAATCTTGAATTTGCATATTCGAATTTCAAGGGCTTGTTTTAACTGTAAAGTATAAACAATCTGTGTTTTTTATTCAATGGTTTGTAATCTTATTTGTATAATGCTTTTGTGTATTAAACGAAATCAGAGTGAAAAATTTGTTGTTTGTACTTTTTCTGCAATTTTCTCAAGCATTGTCAAAATTAAAGAATCAAGAGGGCATTTTTAAAAAGTTCTTAAACCGACTAATGCTGATTTACATAGATACTATATGTCTACTTCTGATCACTATATATAGTATCAGAAGATCAAAATAAGCCAAAGTTTGAATATTTTCCTTCAACTTTCATAAGGCTAGAATTTAGAAATCATGGAAACAACACCAGGAGATGGTGTGTAGCTGTCAATGTTCTCTTCCAAGAAGCTCATATCATCATCACTTATCGGGAAATCAAGCAGAAGTTGAAGAGCAGAGTCAGTTGAATCATCTTCAAAATGATTTGAACAAGGAGAAGAGTTAGAGCCATGAAACGCCACAACAATCTCTTTCCCTTCACAAGACTTTGAACTCTTTTGAAGTGCAGATGAGGAAGATGTTGTACGAGAGCAAGGGCTTTGACTAGCAGTTGATTCATCTAATGGAGCAAGATTTCTGAATGATTCACCAATCTCAGAGTGCCAAATGCGTAAAAAGTGATCACAATCGGTTTTTACTCCACTAGTTGAGGACGAAGGACTAAAGAGTATTGACTCTTTAGAAAGCCTTGCCTCAGCTTCAACCCTAGCGCTTTCCCATTGAGCCATGTGGCGAGTTGTGGGTGAAGATGGAGCTTGTTTGGCTAAACCATATGAACACAATGGCTCATGGGTTTTGGGATCAAGACCCATACATAAAAGACGTTTCTTCAAATGAGTGTTCCACAAGTTCTTGATCTCGTTGTCTGTTCTCCCCGGTAGCTGCGCTGCAATAGTAGCCCACCTGAGAAAAGAGAAATCAGACAATGTAGAAGAAGCAAGAGAAGAAGGTTGAGAAGCAAGTAAGAGACCTGTTGCCGAGAATGGCATGAAGCTGGACAACAAGTTTCTCTTCATCAGCAGTGAAAGGTCCTCGTTTTATGTCTGGTCTTAAATAGTTCGTCCACCTCAGTCTACAGCTCTTTCCACAGCGAAGTAAACCTGTTTATCCATGGAGAAAACAAAACTCGTGAAGATGCAAGCTTTTACTCCATGAAACCTCCCAAGAACACTAGTTATGAAGTTTTCTCCAATGCCAAAAAACTTATAAAGATTAAAACTTTTCTTTTCCAAGAACATCAGATATGGAGTTTTCAGTAGAAAAACTTGAAGATGAAAACTTTCACAAAAAATCTCTGAAAAATCAAACAAAGAGGAAAGAGGAAGCTGAGTTTGAGTTTTACCAGCCTGCTTAGGAAGTGTTCTCCAGCTTCCATGGCTGTTTTTCTTGATATATTCAATGAGAATCTCGTCTTCTTCAGGAGTCCATGGACCTTTCTTCAAACCTTTTTTGTCACAGCAAGGTGTTCTTCCCATTTTTTTCTTCACCTCACTAACAAAAACGAATCAAAAACTTTTATCTTTCGGTAGAAGAAGGAGAAAGAAGAAGAAACACAGAGAGGCAAAACTATTGAACAGCTAGTAGACTTTTAGACTCTCAGTATAAAAGAGACAGACAAACCCCAAAGTGAAAAAATAAAGAAAAAAAAGGAGAAGATAGGATCAAAGGGAGAATTTTTGAAAAAAGGGTAAAAATATTAATGTGTTTTTGGTCTGGTCGGGTTTTAATGTCGTCAAGATGAAATGAAAAGCCAAAAGAAGCAATGAATTTACGATCTATGATTCTTTATATATGCATATTAAATAAAGAGGAACTATAAAAAATGAAATAAATACGATTGTGTGTGGAATAGAGACACCAAAAAAGGACGATTAGCGAGCTTCGAGCCGGCCCTGGGCATTTATTACACGCAAAATTCGTACTACATTTATGACATTGTACTTAATGTTAGTGACAGCAACAACAGGTCGTTCAAAAACAAAAAATCATGATTGCAAATATTATATTTTTTTATTTATTTTTTTGAGAAATGCAAATAAAAGGAGTCCTATTTATTGTGTAGATTTTGATTCATAGAAGAAGCAGTAAAGGAACAAATATTGTGTTTGTGAATTGGGAGTTCAATTTTAAATGTGATTGATGCCACCCCAATTTTGATGTCGAAAACAGCTAAGGCAAAGTAGAGAAGTGGGCTATAGGGTTCTCTTAAGTTTTCAAATTGCAAGAAACAAGAAATAAAAGAGCATTTATGGCGGATAATACGAGACATCCCTCTTTAGCCAGGAAATGATAAAGCAGAGAAAGACATTTATTGTTATTTTATCTTAGAAAAATATTGAAGCAGTTAATAAACAAAGACAGTGACTTGTAGTAACCGAAGGAGAAAAGCTTTGATGTGACAAACACACGTTTTAATTAAATTATAAAGTTATAAAAAAAATGTTCATTATACAATAGTAAATGATCAATGACAATTTATACACACTTTCTTTTCTATTCTACGAGTTATTTTTGTCGAAGTTTTCTGTGCTGAGTTTTTTACTCGAATTTCACTATTACTAGTTTTCTTATAAATATTTTACAGAGTCAAGGAATAGGCCAATAGAAAATCGACACGTAATAAGTGTAGGCTTAGGGATCACAAAGAGTCAAAGAAAGAGAAGATACTGTTGGACAAATGACCTCACAGACACTGAGTGGGGTCCATTTATTATCTCATAAATGTGGTCAGCTACAAGTCAAAGCCGTATAATAGATTTTTTAATTTCGTTTCAATATTTGTTTCATAGATATGATTCTTTTAAACTACATATGTGTCATAGATATTATTTTCATGAAAGAATTAAATGCGTCATATCTATTTATCAAGTAGCGAGAGCTCTCCCCATATGAATCAGATTTACATGAATTAATTTTTAAAATCACAAAACAAAAAAACTTGAAAACTAATTTTCTTAATGGATAGACAAGAAAAAAAACTGTAGTCATATAAAAACTGAACTTAAATTATGTTTCGATTTCGTAAAATAAAGGTTGCGAACTAAATCGTGATTCCCCAAATATAGAATAAGTCAGGAAGAAACTCTTTTGGAAAATCAAAATAACTGTTTGTGGAAGCAAAAATCAAGAAGTGCAACTTCCATGATATAGAAATTCCAAATGGGCTAAAGCCCATTATTTCAAACAAAGCCCAACACGATAAAAAAGGAAGAGAGGATAGTCATATGTTCCATCTTTATTGCTAACTACCAAGTCATAGAGATTCTTAAGTGCAACATAAAAAGTTTTGCTGGAAGCACGAAATAAAGTCTAGAGAGAGAGATTAGAAACCAATACTCTGTAACGAGTCTCTTTACATGAACCGCCGAGTATTAGTTTCCTCGTCATTGAGCTTGAGAAACACCTGAAGAACATTGGGCACATAGTCTTAAATATGCAATGTAGCTTTTTGATTCAATGTTGTTTTGACAAAGCTAAGAGAGAGATTCATCTCACCAATTTAATCAACCTGCGTCTCTCGTCAAGTGGAGGAACGTTTCATGCGCGGTTACAAGTTTACTGACAGTAGATTGCTTGATCGATATTAGAAGGAATTGGTTTGATTTCAGTCCCAAGTTCTTGCTCAGTCTGATACCTGTTTAAGAAAACATGATAACTGACTAAGAAAACTATAACCAAAAAACAAATACGGCTAGAACGATGGAAAGAAAGAACGACATACATTTTGAAACGGTCCTCGTATGTTACTAAATTCACCGCTAAACCAAGGTGTCCAAACCGTCCTGATCGGCCCACCTGAACATTGCACAGCATGAGTTAAGAAAAACGAGAATGTGCTTAGAGAATCTAGATCATAAACCAGTTTTGTTTCAACCTACCCTGTGTAGATACGACTCAGAAGTCCTAGGAAAATCGAAGTTGATCACTACATTCACAGCTTGAATGTCAATTCCACGAGTAAACAGATCTGCACCAGCCATTTTTCAATAAGTCATACCACAACCAACACATGATCATTGTTAAAAGTGCATACTACAAAATCAAAGCATACCAGTGCAAACAAGATTCCTGCAAGCACCATTGCGGAACTCGTGGAATACTCTGTTCCTATGGTCTTGAACCATCTTCGCATGGATGTAGAAGCATGAATAACCAAGTTCTGTGATTTTCTTAGCCAACAGCTCCACGCGATTGACAGAGTTGCAAAAGATTATCGATTGATTTATTTGCAGCTGGAATTTTAAAAAAAAACATAACTAGTTTAGGACATCCAAATCAAGTGCCAGATGATTCTGTAGTCACAGGGATTATGTCTAGCATCTGACCTTGGAGAAAAGTGTGTTGAGACAGTGAACCTTCTGTCTTTCTTCAACAAAAGCATAATATTGCGTGACACCCATAAGCGTGAGTTGATCCATGAGATTGATAATGTAGGGCTTACGCAGATGTCGATCCTTAAAAGCCTTCACAGTGACAGGGAATGTAGCAGAAAACATCAAAAATTGACGATTTTGTGGCAGAAACTGTATCAATTCCTCTAGAGAAGGTTGGAATTCTGCAGATAAAAGCTTGTCGGCCTGGTGAAATCATTTTTAAGGAAGGAGTCAGAAACTTTGAAGCTTATGATACAATAGAAAAAATCAACATGAGGTAGATATAATATATAGAAGAATTAACTCTAAAAATCACAACAGTAAGGGGTAAATGACTGTTAACAGACAAAAGTATAACTAACTATGTATGTATATATATATAGAGTAGAATACCATCTATATCTTGTTATAAGTTCACAGAGAAAACCAAGGAAATATAAGAAAATTTTCTTTTAGCAGTAATCCTACAACTTTTCTTCACCAGTTTTAGCAATAAAGACATGAAAACATATACTTGAGAACCAGATCACAAAATGAAGATATACAATAGTTAAGATCTAGATATTAGGAAAAGCTATAAGGAGCTCACCTCATCCATTACAAGCATCGCACAGTCTTTCAAAACACACACACCCTTTTTTGTAAGATCCAATATTCTTCCAGGAGTTCCAACCAGCAGATGTACAGGTTGATGTAATCGCATGATATCATCTCTGAGACTGGTACCGCCAGTGGTGACCATAACCTGGATATTCAAATATTTGGAAAGCTCCTTGCAGACTTGTGATGTCTGAAGGGCCAGCTCTCGTGTTGGAACTAGAATCATGGCTGCATAAGAAGATAAAACAACAATTTGTGTAAAGGACAAACACAGTCAGTCAGTAAATATCTTTTCACAAATAAAATAAGAACCCAGTCATTGGTTTCACTCTACTGGGAGTTGCATAGACAACTAATTGCTCACCAACTCAACAATGAAAAAAAGAAAGACTCAAGCAGAGAAGATCTTGAAAAGGACAACATACCTTGAATAACATTGTTATTTGGATCAATTTTCTCGAGGACTGGAATGCAGAAGGCCCCAGTCTTTCCTGTACCGTTTTTGGCTCTAGCAAGAATATCACTACCAGTTAAAGCAATTGGAATGCTCTCTTCTTGAATTGGAGATGGTTTCTCAAAACCCTTTTCAAATATTCCCTTTAACAGATCTCTTTTCAGAAAGTAATCTTCGAATTCATTTCCTTTAGTAGCTGTCACATCCTGCAAACAATATTGAAGACAATGTTCAACAGGAAGTATTATTTTATCAAGGAACTATATATATATCCTCAAGATTCATAGTTTCAAAGTGAAAATACTCGGAAGGAAGTAATCAAGGACGCCATACCGCTGTTTGAATACGAGTATCAGGAGGTGGGAGCCTCAACGTAGCCTTCCAATCCTTGTCACTGAGAGTAACAGAGAACACAGAATCCATAAGCACAAAAGAGATACAACTTCACCTCAAATCAAATCACAATACACAATACATCTTTAAACAGCACAAATCATTACTCATTGCAAACCAAAATCAATCATAACAACAAAACGTATTCACTTACTTAGGATCGCTGGTAGCTTCGGATTGAGACATCTTCTGGACCTCATTAACGTTACTAGCGTTTCCAGGAAGCTGAGGGCGTCTTGACCACTGCTGCTGCTGCTGTTGTTGTTGTTGCTGCTGCATCTGCTGAGGATTCTGTGGATAACTCCGTTGAACGGGTTGCTGATCTTGAGGTTGTTGCTGCCGGTACGACTGATAATCATGATTCGGCGGCGCTCCACGTCCTGTTCCAACCCCCGGTGGATATCTTCCTCTGTTATTCATCACAATCTCTTATCGATCTCGAAAACCTAGTGACTCACAACCCTAAATCTATCGAATACCTTTTACAAAACACTAGAAAATAATAGAACGAAGAGTCTGCGATAATCTGGAGTTACAGAGAGAGAAATCTAATGCTCGTTGAAAAACTAAGGTTTAAAGAAACTGTTCGTGGAACTCTGGGCAAGATCGGACGGAATGTTTCAATTAAAACCACAAACCGGTCCGCAAGAAATCGGAGAAGAAAGTGAAATCGAGAGTTCCGATTTGTTTTATCACAGACTGAAGAAGAGAAAGAGAAAGAGAGAGAGGGAAGAAGAAAAAAATTTCTGGGGAAAATAGAGTGGATTGGTTTAGAGGAAATAGAAAGTGATGAGTAGACACACTCGCCGGCGTACTTTGTTAGGGCGTCAATGGATTTTCTCCTCTTTCTTTCAGACTCTCACACTTTTCTTGCTTATTTATCTAAACAACCCTTTATTTTTCTATTTTATACATGGTTTATAATTGCTAACCTAGTTTTGTTTTTTTCAGGCCCTCACTCTTTTGTGTATTACGCTGAGAAATCACTGATCTTTACATTACTTACATTATTAACCCATCTTTTATTTTACCCCTTATTCTCTACTGTTTTTTTTTTCTGGGTCAATTTCTCAAATCTCAACGTTGCTTTATAATTATAGTGTTTCTTCAAGGTATGTATATACAAATCACAGTAATCATGTTTAGACCACCTCCATCCCACAAAACTGAGGGAATATTTATTTAAAAAATAAAACAAAAAACAAAAAACAATGGAGACATTTAAGAGATGGGTGTATTTGTAGAGACACACTATAAAGATATTTGTTACTTTTTTATTGGTCATTATTATTTTGATCAGGTTGCTCTTACGCTCCTCAACTGATAGGTATGGTTAAAAGATGATCTTGTAATGTTAGATTAGGTGTTTTAACTATTTGGTATAAAAATCTTAATAAATGTGTGTTCATTAATAACATCTCAAAATCGGAAAGCTAACAAACTATTTATAAGCTTTGCATCTAATCGGGTTAATAAGTGTTTTCTTTTTGACGATAGCTTATTTTCGTGTTTCCCTTGATTTACTCGAGATAATTCAGAATAATGCAAAACAAAAGGTTAGAAATAAAATAAACTAGCCAGAATTAGATTGTAGAATATAGAATGATAAAACCTTTTTAAGGGTTCTCCTCATTCAAATCTCAACCATCAGAACCAATAATTACCCTCAAAAATCTCAATTATAGATTATGATATAATAAAGCTCATAGATGGGAAGAAAAACAAACATTAATTGGTGTCGTAACAAAGAACGAAAAACTTGGATCCATCTGAAAGAAGATAACAATGGCGTTTACAGGAACACTAGACAAATGCAAGGCGTGTGACAAGACTGTATACGTTATGGATTTGATGACATTGGAAGGAATGCCTTATCACAAGTCATGCTTCAGGTGCAGCCATTGCAATGGCACTCTCGTGGTATCTTTCTATCTATCTTCTTCCTCCATTGTTCCTTTCTTTATCAAAGAGACAAATCTCTCTTCTTTGTTCGTAGATAAGCAACTACTCATCCATGGATGGAGTTCTGTATTGCAAGACTCATTTTGAACAGCTTTTCAAAGAATCTGGAAACTTCAGCAAGAATTTTCATACAGGTTTTTTTAAATCCTCTGTTTTTTTTTTTAACCTCTGTTCAAAGGCTAACTAACAATTTTGGCTATTCACAGCGGGAAAGACCGAGAAATCGAATGAAACGGTATGCAAAATAATTCATACGTTTTTTATCTTTTGTTGATTCTTCCATCTTATTTGAAATCTGATTTGTGTTGTGTGATTATTATATCTTCAAAAGACGAGGGCTCCAAATAGACTATCTTCATTCTTCAGTGGAACACAAGACAAATGTGCAGCTTGTAAGAAAACAGTTTATCCACTAGAGAAGATGACAATGGAAGGAGAATCTTACCACAAGACTTGCTTTAGATTTGCACATAGTGGTTGTCCATTAACACATTCTTCATACGCTGCTCTCAATGGCATCCTTTACTGTAAAGTTCACTTCAGTCAGCTTTTCCTTGAGAAAGGTAATTACAATCATGTCCTCGAAGCCGCCGCTAACCACCGTCGCACGGCTGAGGAAGACAAAACCGAACCCAAAGTAGATGAAGCAAACCCCAGTACTGAAGAAGAAACTTCTGATGTTGTCCCTGAAGCAGCAGAAGAAAATGACTCCTAAGAAAAATCAGGGTCATCATCATATACGGAACATAAATATTACTTTCTTTGTGAAATATATAAATTATAAATTGTTACAAGAACACAAAAATTACCCATCAGAAAACATTTACTTTCTTAGACATTTTATAAGTAAAGCAATGACTTAGACCCAAGTTTTGTTTTTTTTTTTTTTTTCTTTTTACAAAACTGCATATACTATTCTATATTTGTAAAGTAATTATTCAAGTTTATGAGTAATGTTTTAGATTTGTTTTATGTGGATTCGGGAGTTCTAGGCAATTTGACATGCATGACACTACATTATTTAAGCGCAGTTAATAAAAAGTACATATTTTATACACACAATAGTTTAAGTTTATACAGTTCCTATTTTCTAAAAAGTAAAAAACTTCCTTAATCTCAATAATTAAACTCCATTTCTATTTACGATATGAGTATCTAGTTTACCTATAACTACTTATATATTTCCATGCCCAGTTTCGATTACACAGAGAGAAATAAAAACAGGCAAGAAACTAATTAGGATATTTGGGAGAAAGAAAAAAAGAGAAAATGTCGAAGATTTTGGTGTTCATAATATTCTTTGTTCTTCTAATCCTTTTCATTTTTGTCATGGGATGGTTTTTCATGAGGCCTACTCTAGAGGAGCAGAGAAATAAGACACAATGAATCAGCTAAGGACCAGTCTAATCTCATCAAGAATATCGACATCACTGTTCGGAATCGTCTCTCGACGCTGCAACGTCAAGGAAAATTCACCGATGGCTTGTTCGAGTGGTTTGGAACGAGAGCTTGAGACCATAACTCCCTCTGTTTATTTTTTATCTTTCAAAAACATCTCTACTCAAAGAGGCATATAATGTAACCATGGTTTTTTTTTATAATTAAATTTTACATTCATACAAAAAAAAAAAATATAATAATAATAAATTTATATATATATATATTATTTAGAGATGTTGGGTTGAAATCAAGATTTATTTTCTAATTGTGTTATTCCATACTATGGTTCTAATAACTCTCTAAAACAGTTGAGTATGTTTTGATATTTTCATTAATAAAGTTTTTATTTATCTAAGAGTTTCAGTTCAACATGCAAACGATAATTGTCATATTAGTATACTTTTGGCTTCTAATATTATTTGCTCACACCCAAGAGATTCAGAACTCTGAAACTTGCTTGCGACTAAAGAAACAACCAGAAGGAGTTTCTTGATGTGGAAGCAAAGCCAAACTCACAGGACTTGATGCTCCTTCTTCCACAGACAAAACTCCAGTCTTGAAATTCATATCTGTCTTAACAAATCCAGGACAAACCGCGTTTACGCGAAACTCGGGATGTTTCTTAGCCAGGATCCTCGTGTAACCATTCAAACTGGCCTTTGAAACCACGTAAGCCGACATAAATTTGACCCAATCTTTTGTCTTAAATGTGCTTTCTTTGAAATCATTAAGAAGTTGGTTGATCACTTCATCGATTCTTTCCTCCGTGAGATTCTCTTCGTCGTTCATAATTCCTTTCGCCCATTCGTTTAGTAAATTCTGTTAAAGATTAAAAAAGAGTTTCTCAGCCATCAACATATCTCAAGTCTCAAGCTTTCTTGATATTGATTTTTTTAGTTACCTTTAGTTGACCCATGGAGGATGATACATTGATGATTCTTGGAGAATCAGATAATTGCAAAAGAGGAATAAATGCCTCACACATTCTCTTTGGTCCATAATAGTTAATCTTGATGCATTCTTTAGCTAAACTCATACGTGTCCGTGATGATTTCATCCCATTTAAAACCTTCCTGCCATGTCGCAAATTAACAAGAAAACCATTCAAGTTCACTAAAGATTATCGATAATACTATATCAAGAACTTGATTGCAAACTAAACACAATATTTATCGTACATACTTTCCCTGCCCCAGCTCTTAGAGCATCAGCATCAGTGAATATACCACCAACCCCTGCATTATTGATCTGCAAAAGCAATCAAACGACAATACCGAAATTGAGAAGGTACAATTCAAGAACTCCACATACCTAATAGGCTCTACTAATATGTCCAAGATTCTTTACTACGTTAAACTTTCGTTATATATTAATGGTACCAAGATATCGAGTTTCCCAAATTGGGTTTTCACAAACTCAGCAAGAGATGTGATACTAGTAGGATCAGAGAGATCAAGCTGATGAAAGACAATACTTTGATCAGAAATCTCAAGCTCTTTCTTCAGTGTCTCAACAGCTTCAAGTCCTCTGTTCTCATCTCTAGAGGTCAAAACAACTCTAATCCCTTTACCAGCTAATTGTCTGCATATATCCAACCCAATTCCTCTGTTTGCTCCAGTAACTACAGCATATCTACAGAACCAAACTCACTAAGATTACAGACGAAATCATCAACTACGAGAAGATCGATCGAGACTTACCTTGGTGTTTCCTCTGCCATTTTTTTTCCTGGGATTCAACAAAGAGTTACCAGCAACTGGATTTTTCTTTTTCTTCTGCGCATAGAAGAAACCAAACAGCCAAGTGTGGTAGCCAATAAAGCCACGTAGCTCAGAAATTGATGTTCTTGGGAGATTTACGTGTGATGTAGATTTTCATAGTTTATACTTTATACTAGTATCTTTTGTTTATGCAAAAAATTGAAGAAATGAATGTGGTTAAATCCCAACATATTATAAACATAGAAATTAAAAATACTATATAGTAACATGTGTTGCAAAAATAAATACTAAGTTTAAATTTTAATCACAAACATGAAACATCATATAAATTCTTACTGATATTCATTTGTTAACGTATAAATTCGGTGAGAATAAACTAAACATTTTTATAGTGGATTGCGGCATAAATGCGATGTCTATTTATTTAATTAATAAATTAAACTTCTCTATATTTGATATCATATTTTAGAAGTGGAATTCATAACACTCGATTCATAATTACCTCAAATAATTAACCTTGTTATGTCTGTATTTAACATTCAATACTTTGATTGTGATGTATCAATAAGAATTTATTTTCACTATCTAGCATCTTTATCTTTGAAGAATAAATAGAGTTAAGACCTCATCAATAGTCGAGAAGAAAAATTTGAGTAATTTATCAGATTCTATTTTTTATTTTCCAAATTTCGAGACTCTATAAATAATATTAACTTATGAACCAAAACTGCAATCTACTAACCAAAAGCAAAGCGAGAGGAAATAAAAAATTTTTTAAAAATGGCTCAATTGGCTGCTTTGTCGGGAACGCAAGCTGACGAGTACTTGAACGCAAGGCCAAAATATCCGAAACTTTGGTTCAAAGTATTGGCTGGTCGAACCAGCGACCATAAGGTGACTTGGGATGTTGGAACCGGCAACGGTCAGGCTGCTATTGGCGTTTGTTTTCTTTTATCTGCTAAATTAATAACATATTTTCATGTAATTTAGTTGTTGAATGAATAATACAACTTCAAATATTTCTTCGGTTTTTTTTATATTCATTTATAATAAATGCCGGATTCAACATTTGTACATTAGAACATAGACCATTTTTCACTATTTTGTTTGTTTTCGGTAAACTAATCATGATTCAATTAAATAATTCGTGTAAATAGGTCGCTGAGTACTATCAAAAAGTGGTGGCAACTGATATAAACGAATCACAACTCCAACGTGCAATGAAGCACCCAAAAGTCACTTACCGTCACACTCCATCATCAATGTCCGATGACGATCTAGTGGCTCTACTCGGTGAAGAAAACTCAATAGATCTCATCGTAGCGCTCAAGCTCTTCATTACCTGGACCTTAAGAGATTCTATCCCATAGTGAAACGAGTTCTTCGTAAACAATGCGGTGTCATCACGGTTTGGGTCTACAACGATCTAATCGTCACCCCAAAGATCGATTCCATCATGAAACGTCTAGTGGATTCAACATTACCAGTCAGAACCCCTACTATGAATTTGGCGTTTGATGGTTATAGAACAATAGAGTTTCCTTTTAAAGACATAAGGATGGGGACTCAAGGAAAGCCTAAAGCTCTTGATATCCCACACAAGCTTTCGCTTAATGGGTTTTTAGGGTTTTTGAAATCATGGCAGCCTCTAGTGAAGGCTAAGGAGCAAGGAGTAGAGCTTTTAACTCCTTGTATGATTAATGAGTTTAAGGAAGCTTGGGTGATGACAAACAAGTCAAGCATGTTTACTACAAGGCACATATGCTTGCTGGGAAAATTTAGGTATGTGCATATATGATATTATGTGGTAGTCGGATAAGGATTGGAGATTTTTATCCGACTATAAAGAAAATAAAAATCTACCATGTATAAGTCATAAGTGTGTAATATCGCATTGTGTAAGATTGTAAGCAAGGGGCGGGCTCATATGTAAGATAGGCCAGAGCTGCAAAAGTGAAATTTGGACACAATAGTGTAAAGTTAGTATTTACTCAAAAAAACTTTTCTTCTTTTAAAATATTGGCTTACATCAACTGTTTTTTACCTACTTTTTTTTTTAATTGTGCAACCAAACCTACTTTGTTTAAATATTATTTAATGAACTATTAACCAAGCTTTTCAGTAGATACAATTTACCCCCGAAAAACAATTTTAAAAAACTCAAATGGATATGTTTTCTAATCAAAAATAGTCAAATAACTAAAACAGATTGGAGTCTTGTGCGCACACAAAAAAAACACTAATAGATCGGAGTCAAAAATAAATTGTGGCTGTAGTTCTGTACACTTGAAACCTTAAAATTTATAAACAAAAAAAAAACATTCTACATTTGATTTTGTACGAACCTTAAGTAAAAAAAAAAATCCTTTCAAGTAAAAACAAAAATCAATTTGAATAAGAAGATTAGGTTAAAATGAATTGGGAAAATTTCCGTGAAACTCGGAACGGAACGACAGAAAACGAAATGTCTCCTCCGATTTCGTCCGAGACGACGACAGTATCGAAAGAAGTCGATGCTAATCATCTTTTGATCATCACTGATATCTTCAACGCTATCACTTACCCAGACACATCCATCGACGATCTCAATTCTTTCGACTCTTTCTCCGTTTTATTTCAAAGCAATACCAAAGCTCTCTCCGTCGCACGCGGCCGTGTCTCTTGTTCCGTCATCGTCACTCCTGCCATAGCCGTAAATTATCTATCTTCTTCTCAATAAAAATCAAATGGGTTTTCGTAAAGTTTCAATCTTTAATTTTTGTGGTTTGTGAAATTAGAATTTCTTTAATGGATTACATGGAGGAGCAGTCGTATCGATTGCAGAGAGAGTATCAATGGCTTGTGTGAAAACTATTGTGCCTGAAGACAAACCTCTGTTCCTTGGTGAATTGAGTATGTCTTATCTCTGTTCTGCTCCTGTTTCGGTAAGCCATCACAACATTCTTTGTCTCTTTAAGACTCTAATTGGATCGGATCTTTTCAAATCTTATTGTGTGAGATTGATTTGCAGTGTGAGGTTTTGGTGGAGGCATCAGTGGTGAGGAGTGGGAGAAATCTGTCGATGGTGACTGTTGAGTTCAAGATCAAGGAGACCATGAAAGTCACTTACTTGGCTCGTGCTACTTTTTACCATTCTCTTACCTCTAAGCTTTAAGCTTTTTTTACATGCTCCAGAGATCTCAAAACCTCTCTCTTGTTGATTCTTTATGTTATTATATTCAATAAAACAGGATTATGTATACAGATTTGTATTGAGATAATATAATATAAGTGTTCTTCTATGGCTTCAATCACTTTTATACATCTTTACGTTTCCAGCGTTGACCAGACTACAGAGTAATGATAAGTTGAGATCTTTTGAGTCTCTCTCAAGGAAGGAATCATGTGCAGTGGTTTCACATAGATCCAGGAATGAATGCGGTTTGTGTTGGAAGGATAGATCTAGAGAAGAGCCTCCGAGAACCGGGTTTACGTTTCAGGAGAATGTTGCTCACAAAAGACTTCATCACGGTTCTCGATTGAATTCCCTAGCCTGTGGAAGCATGGTGTTTCCTGCAAGGAACCAAGTAGGATAACTTGAAAAATGGAGAACATTGTACTGTTCCTCACTTTCCTCTTTTCCCAATCTTGTGAGAGGTACTAAAGAAAGCCAATTTGTTTATAGTGAGCACAGGTCCAAGCTCTTTCCTTGTGCCACAACAATCTTACATACAGTCCTCTCTAACTGGCCACTTGCACCTGCTTCAATTAATAACTGTCACAGTTCATCTCACGCTTTGTAATGAACATACCTATACTCATATCATACCTGTCCTGGTAAATGCTCAGACCCATTCAGCAATAACTGTCAATGTCTCATCAAATTCTCAAAAGAGAACATCTACAGAGCAAGACAAGACAAGTTTTAGAGTCTTTATATAAACGTAGGTTTCGTACTTAACTAAGACCATTATATATCATCTCGCAAATTCAGGTCTGGTTCCGGCTAGTTTCAATGTTACAGCAAGAGTTTGTTCATCACTGAAGGCCCACTTAGTAAAGCCCATCTTGAAATATTATTGGCTCCTTATTTTTGTTTTCTTACCCACCTCACTTTTAGAGTTCAAGCTTATTTTTCAATAAAAGAAAGTGAAATTTGCTTATAATGACCATAACATTATTTATATGTAAAATAACTAGAATAACTCTATCGCAAGAGGTGGATTCATATATTTTAGGAAATGACCTATTACCTTATTTTATCTAGTAGAATAACAAAAATGTCATTATCATTTTAATTAAAAAAAAAAGAATTTTTTTTGGTTAACAAATAAATTATGATAAAATCTAACATACTTAAAAAAATAATTAAAAAAATTAAAAAATTTTAAGTGTAAACTAATTAAATAAATAAAATTTAGTTTAAAATAATTTAATAATAAAATATAGTTAAATAAACAAAAAGTGTAAAAATAATTAAATAAATATAAATAAAAATAATAAAAAATGAAAAAAAAATTAATAATTCAAAAATAAAATTATTAATATATTTCAAAAATATCTTACATAATTCAAAAATAAATAAAAACACATAAAAATAAGTCTCCGACAATTTTCACAATAAGTTTGCATAACGTTTACAATAAATCTACGATAAAGATGAAATGAGAAGATGACATGCTGAACCCTATATTTTATGGTCCATATTTGACGATCTTTGATTTAATTTATAAATCTGCGACTATTACAAAATAAGTTTACGATAATGTGAAATATAAGTCAGCCACAATGTCAATTAAATTGGCAACAACACATAAAATAAGTTGGCAAAAAAAGTCTAGATAAATATAAGTTTGTGACCATAAGTCTGCAATAACAATGGTCAGAATTGCATTTTTGTAAATATTTAAACACGATGGATTATATTTTAATGGCGGTTTTGTAATTCAGTTTTTTTTATCAAAGCTTTCAAGGGTACTTATGGGTTTAAAAATAAATTTAGAAAATAAAATAAATTAAGAAAATTTATCCAATAAGATTATTCACGTAATATTATACTTAAAAATAAAACTCTAATAATTAAAAAAAGATATGGGTCATTCTAATAATAAACTTACTTGTGTAGATCAAACTAGTAATCCTCCCTAAAATTAAATGTAATTATTGTTTCTTTCTTAACTATGCATTTTTAAATACATTAAAACCTATATAAATTAATAATTTTAGAACCAGAGAATTTTATTAATTTATAGAGGGTATTAATTTATCGATAAATTAATAATATTAATTTATAGAGAGTTTTTTTAATTTCATAAAATGTTACATAGAAAGTAAAAAATGAAGAGAATACTTCGATATGTTTTAATGCTTTTAGACATTAGGAACTAATCATTTCATATTAATTTTTGATGTAATTTGAAAAAATAATATCATATTTTTATATATTTTAAGAAAAAACTAGAGATAAATTTTTAAAAAAATACAAATTTACGAATAAATAAACAACATTATAATTATATTTTATTAAAATATTTTATATATAAAAAAAATTTATATGATTATTAATGTGACCATATATTTATATAGAGATTTCAAAAAAAAAATTATCTTATTATTTTATCGAAATGTATCAATTATTATACCGATCCAACCGATATAATTTATTAATTTAGAAAAATTATTAATTTATCAAATATTCAATTATAGAGATTCTACCGAATACATTACAGACTGCCAGCAAAATTTCCAATGATTACGCATCATGGAATAGCATGTAAGGCACATGATTTTGTATTTAGTAATTAATTAATTATCGATCTCCTACATGGTACTAAAAAGTATTTTAATAAATAAACTTTTGTTGTTTTGTGTTACTGATCAGATGATCCAGATCCAATTAACTATTTTGATTTTTGATGCTCCCTTTCTTTTTCTTATTCATATGATGTTTTAGAGATTTTTGATTGTTTTATTTTTTTGTATTTATTGTCCTCTTTTCCTACTAAAAAATTATTGCCACTTTGTGTCACATCAATGCAAAAAGGTCAATTACAAGATTGAGAAGAGTTGTGGAAGTTCATGGAAATTTATTTATCCAGCGACTTGCTGTATCATTTGTAGGTCAACTTGTTTAATGATGGCATTTTCGGATATATATGCAACGTCGCCACTCACAAGTTTGTTCCATACAAATAAATCCATTCACCAAACTTTATCCCAAAAAAAAAAAAAAAAAAAAACTTTATTCCTAAAAGATGAATTGACTTGGCAACAAATGATCAACTAATTTAAAGGCTCTAACCGGTGAAAATCATTTGGAGGAATATATGCCAAATTATAAGCTTCACAATGAAAAAATGATGCTGACATATAATTTGAATTTAATTAATTAGCATTTTCTAAGGCAGATGAGTTTTTATCATTGAAAAATGTGCTGCTTTACAATGAAAAAATGATGCTGACATATAATTTGAATTTAATTAATTAGCATTTTTTAAGGCAAATGAGTTTTTATCATTGAAAAATGTGCTGCCAGTAGTTGTTGATATGGTTTGGTACAACTTCAGTTTCGGATCCAGTTTTGATTTTAATCAAATACATCTTTATCTAAAAAGGTAAATTCATTTTAACCAGATTAAGATTTGGTTTGGTTTGGTTTACGTTAGAATTTAGAATTTACAGTTATTACATCTTTAGGTGCTAGTACAAAACAAAGTCCTAATTAAGATGGATAAAGACAGTGAAATCCAGACAAAAGCCTCGTTGTTGAAACCCAATTGGTTTCCCAACCACTGTTTGTTTTTCTTCTAATTTGTACTTTTTTACTTTTTAATAACATTTGGAACCAATTTTGGAAACCCGCCGCATATATCCTATCATTTCCCATCACTAATAAATTAAGTTCGTTGTCCGGAACACTTCAAAGACTTCGATCCGTTGACTTAGAGCATCATTATTGGGATCCTCTAACCCAAAAAGAAATTTAAAAAATAAAAAAATTATAAACAGTATAAAAATCAGTTTTTAAATAAGAATTTTAAAAACCGATTCTTAAAAGAGTTTTTACACTGTTTTTATCCACGTGTCAACTCCTAATTCACCAGATTTCTTTTACAGATTTTTTTTTGCCAGATTTCTTTTTTACTTTTTCTTAACTTTAACTTTAAAAAAAAATTAAATTTTTTTTAAAAAAACTTTTTCTTAACTTCAACTTTAAAATTCTAAACTTTTTTACATATTAATGAATTGGAATCGTTCGATGGGTGAACAGAAAGCGATTCATAGACAAGATCAGAAAGAAACTCAAATTGAGCGTTCTTTTGCATTTTTTTTTCAAAATCTATGTTTAAAATGTTATGTTTTTATGTCAACTATGTTTAATTAAAAAAATAAACCTTATTTAAAATAAAACAAAATTATTAAAATTTTTTTTTTTTTAAACTCCTAATGAGTTTCTACCAATAAAGCAGCAAAAACATAAGTTTCCTAACAGAGTTTCTTAACTTCAAAAATATAATTAAATATTACTTAAGAAATCCAAATGGGTTTTTACCAATAATGATGCTCTTATAGCTTATATGTTGTCAACAGACTTAGCAATTTTTTTGTTTTGTTTAAGTTTAACCAAGAAATTATGTTCTATAACCTAGATCATAAGTTTGTCAGCTGGGATGGAATATCAAAAATATATTAAATGAAATTTCTTTTGTTGTTGGTATTCGAATTTGGAAATTTCCCAAGTCATAGATTAAATGAAATGAAATTTCTGTTGTTGTTGGTAAATGAAATTATTTTCCCAATCAATCTATAGACGTACATATTGATTCCGAGGAAAGATTTAGAAAATAATCTTTATCAAAATACCAATATATATACATGTATATATTTAGAAAGTAAATTATAAATATGTCAACTGTCAAGTGTCAAAGTATTCTACATATATACAAGTGTTAAAGTTGATAGATCACACTAATAGTAAGAAAAATTTGATTTATTAACGGATGGGGTTTTTATTCCACAAACTATATGTTGATATCAAGTGCTTGGCTGGTGGCGTCACTCGGTGTGATGCATGCATGCATACAACAGCAAACCATATATAAGATTAGGCAACAGAACTTCGATTACATCAACACGAATATATTATCATCAACCACAACCACACACAAAAAAAAAAAAACTTAAAAAA
>CM051379.1:17456873-17478959 GCA_028015245.1 Cardamine occulta | reverse complement strand
ATATAAAGTAGATAGGTTCTCCTAAATTGGTATACTTGTATGGCAAATCTATCCATGATTTTACACAAAATAGTTTTTGATTATTATTTACGAATATATATCACACATACGATATCGTAAGAAACATAAATAAATCGTTTACAAATACAAATTCACTATCGATCTTACAGTAATAATATGTATATGTATGTATAGAAGAATTGAAGTAGATGCAACTAAATCAGTGTGCGGCTCTCGAGTGTTGTGTGACGCTAAGTTGTTCTTCTCCAAAATCAAATGGCCATATATAAAACTGTAGCTTTTCAGATCACGATAAGACTCTTTGAGTCCTTGACAATGAGATTGGAAAATTTAAGGCAATCATAAGGTATTTTCTTCCACAACCATTTATAATTAATTATACATGAAAAGATACACGGAGCGAACAGGGAAAACAAAAAAAGAACAAATCAATTCCATGGATATTATTTACACGTTATTATATGTTGAAGTGATATTTTCACTGCTTAAACGGTTTATTAACGCTAAACTCAAAAAAGTGTTTCAATACATAAGACCATCTCTAGTGTTTAGAAACTCTAAAAAAAATTTAAACAAAAAAATATAATTAATTTAATAAAATCTAGTGGTGTAATTAAACTTTAATTTAAACAAAAAAATAGAATTAATATATGAGGGACATGTGTTCCTATGAATTTTTAAAAACAGAAAAACTATTGAGTTTTAAAACAGAACTTTAAGAACCTATTTCTTTTTTTCTTTCACATTTTTTAATTTTTTATTAACAAAAATCTTAAAAACTCCATTGGAGGTGCTTTAAGATACTCAGAAGTTATGTTTTTTTCTTACTCCTTTCATAAGTGATGTTTTAATAAATCTATAGATCCATTATCACAAGGAATATATAAACGTGGTGAAGACGTATTAGTTGCACCGTACTTGCAAACATGATCACTATTCATCATAAGACCTGAAATTTCTTCACATTTTAAAAAAAAAATTCTAACTTCACTCAGCTTAAAGGTTAAATATTGGAAATGATTAAAACCCTGAAAAGTCCAAGAATTAAGGAATGGTAGAAGTACAAGTGTGTACATCCGTATAGTTGAGCTGAGCATATAGTGTACGGCACGGGCCGAGTCAACGACTTCTTCTCCCCAATATTTTCCATGAGTTTTCGTTGTTACAAAACTCTGTTGTTAAAGGTTCCACTCGCAAAATAATAAAACGAAAGAATTTCTAAGTAAATTCAAACTTTTAAACCGAAAATTAATTTGTTTTACTAATTAAAGTCACGAAAAATATATTCAAGTAAGTTGATTAATTCTTAATCAATTTGGTGAAAAGATAACTTTAGTTTCCGTTCAAATAAACGTTTTGCAAAGGCCATTTCCACAGATGTTTCTCAGAAGTTATTTTTTGAACATTATGAAAAGTATTTTGATGTTGTCTTGATTTTGTAAGTTGTCATTAATACATCTCTATATAATTATTTGAGTAATTTGTTTTTACATGAAATATTACAACGAATGTTACTGAACAATCTTTTTTTATTTTTTTAATCTTACTAATAATCATAATAATTTCATATTTAGTTAATCAATTTCATAATAAATAGCACTAAAAATCAAATATAGATATTTTAAATTTAAATATGTTTATTTTTATTTAGTATCTTCTAAATAAATATAAGTTTTAATTAGAGTATTTAAACAATATAGTATTTAATATTTTAAAATAAACTCATTAAGGATACAACAATAATTACAAAATTAATTTAATTAAATAAAAAATATTTTGAAGAATTATTACTTTTCACATAAAATTAAACTTAAAGGAGCGGGATAAAAATTAATTTTTATACCATCCAATTTTAAATCATCAGAACTTTTAAATATTCTAACTTTTACAATAGGTCAGAACGGATCAGAGTAGATAAAGACTGGTTAAGACAAATCATGATGGATCTCAGATCGAATTTCTAATCATTAATAATAATTGATATCTTGGAGTAAATAAAATAATTTTAGATTTTTTGAATAATGTAAAGATGCATAAATAATATCACTTAACTTTTACAACGAAATTAGATTATAATCTAACTTATTAAATAAATTTGTCAACAAATATAACAACACATGTAATTATATATTAGTAATTTTAATTAATACACCACAAGCCATATAATAATAATAATAAATAAGATACTAAAAACATAACATAAATCTAATTTAAAACATTAATAATAATTTATGATAATATAAACTAATAAAATATAAAATATATATTTTTCTGCGCTGCAAAACGCGAGTTACTATCTTATATGTATATATATATATATATATGGCTATGTCAACATCAAAACACCAAAGTCATATCATATCATGATAAAATTTTAAAAGCTTACACTATAATGTAATATCAATATAAACAATACATAATATTAATAAAATCTATTATTATCCTTAATTTATGAATATGTCTTCTTTCCAAATATTCAAATGGACCGTAAACAAAAACCCATAAAATAAAATTATTTCCCCGTCACAAAAAAAATACTTATAAAAAATCTATTATTATTTTTGAAATAATTAAATGTGAAAATTATATAATGAAAAAAAATTGGAACTACTAACTAGAGTCCAAGTCCAATCGAATTGATAGGGCTTCACTTATTACATTAACCACTCAGCAATAATGTAAAAATATTCAAATATTCAGCAACAAAGTAAACATCAACCACTCTTTACTTTTAGCGTACAGAATTAGATTGGGTCGTCTCGAGACTCTCGACTTACGAAAAATAAAATAAGCATGACTACCTTAGAATGCGAAATTTCTAACAATTGTTAACAGTAGTTCCTTTATTTCACAGGACAAAACTACATGCATGCTACGAAACCTCGTGCTAGAGAAGTAACTAGGTGCAAGAAAAAAGAGCCAATCAATTTCATTGAAAACGCGAGTTTAATATTAATTCATAGTAATTCTTCTCACTCTGTTTCATTAGCTGTTTGGGCGCGTTTTTTCACAACCAAGCAACCCACCGCCTTTTTCACGCCGCTGGAATCAGCTGGTTCTGCCACGTTGTTACTATAGTTGCTATCACACATTACTATTATATCTTTTCCGTATATATTTAAGTTATCCTGAGTGTTGATATTGGAAAAATCATAATCACGAAAATAAATGTATCATATTTTCAGATCCAACATATTTTTAACAGTTTATCATTTTTTTTTTTAACATCTTATCGATCGTTATTTAAAAATTTTCTAGTTAGTGGCGTCCAATTATCCAATCTAAATGACATTTTGATGGCGCAAAAACTGAAATTTTTGTATACCAATCAAATCCAATTAAATACATCAAAACTGTTTTAATTTATTGATTTACCAAAAAAAAAACTATAAAAAATATTTTTTTCCTGTTTTTGTTTAAAAATATATTAAACCCAATTTTTTGACATAATATCGAACTAAAATTAGAACATATTGATGAGAGCTATGTTTTAATTTTAATTTGATTATGTTTTTTGAAAATAATATAAAGTTTTATTTGATTTTTTTTGCGGAAGAAAAAAAAACAAAATTAGTATTTTAAGTTTATCTTTTTTTTCCTTTAATTCTTTTTTTTTTTTTTTTGTCGACATGATTTTTATTTTAATGTTGGTAATAATTAATAATAAGGTGCTGGCACGGGAAAGACAGAAGAAAAGTCCTCGCGTCTTCGTCCCCAACTTCCCAATGAGTTTCGTCCTCACTTGCAATATAAATGAGATGTCTATAAATACAAACGATTAATCTCTCTAGATAAAGATTAGACCAATACATACAGATATATATGTAATCCATAAAAGAAACCTCATGACATATGTTGATCATCATCATCACTGTATACCAATGAAAAAAACATTGGAGATTGATATAAGATCTGCAGAAGGGCTTAAGCTAAACCGTAAACCGGTTAAGAAACAGACTTTCGCCGTCCTAAAGATCAATGAGAAATTTGAAAAATCTGGTCTGGACGGATCAAGAAGAAGCGATCCAACATGGAACTACCAAACAGAGATGCCGATCAATGGGAATGAAGAGTTTATCTACATTCAGGTATTTTATCGAACAGGTTGTGGGCATGATAAAAAAATCGGAGAAGCTAAAATACCAACCAATGATTTCATGGGAAGATATTCTCCACAAGGTCATTTTAATTTTTTGAGTTATAGATTAAGAGATGAGTTTGGTGATAAGTGTGGGATTGTAAATGTTTCGATTCTGGTTAAATCTGATTCAAAGACGTGTGCGTGTTCTTCTCAAGCGGCGGAGACTGGTTTGTGGAGACCGAGATCGGAGACGCCGCCATCTATTGATGGATATGGTGGCCGGACTGTCATTGGACTTCCGGTTTGTTGTGTGTCTCAACGGCCATCTTAATTTTTGTTCCATTTTGGCTGCACAGATTATTATTATTCGTCTTGTGTTCCATAGATTTTTCCCAATTTTGGAAACTGAGGAACAAAGATGTGTGATTTTTATACACAGGAAACAAAAATTGATTTTTTCAAGGTTGAAAAAATAAAAGTCAAATTTGTTTGATGATATCTAAGAACTTGTTCTATATGTGCTTCGTCGTGTGTAGTTGTTTGTCAGGACAAAACAAAAAGAGAGTGACAGTAGCTTGTGTTTTATTGTGGGTTATTGTAAGGTTACTTGCGTGGTGGATATGATTTAAAATACATATATAAGAATATAAAAATTAGTAAATATAATTAATAATTTCAAGTATTTTATTACTAGTGACATTTTTATAATATTTTTAATGTTTTTAAGAATGTTTTGTCATTTCAATACTCTATAATATTCATTCCTTTACCTAAGAAGGATTATCCTCAACTTAAGTAAAAAAAAAAAAAAGAGACTAATTAAACTGAGTCCAAATAGATTATGTGTGGGTTATATAAAATAAAGAATTTTTATATCTGTATTCTTTAACATTTTTTTTTAAAAAGTTTTTACATTATAAGAACATTTTCAACCATAAGAACTCCACGAGAGATTTTTAATATTTTTTAATAATAAATTTAAGAATTTTTGTTAAAAACCGATTCTAAAAACTTTTAAATTAGAATTCTTTTTAATATTAAAAACTTTTTTTAAGAATTGTTCATTTTTACAATTGGAAGTGCTCTAAATTAACTAATTATAACATGGCGTTAATATATAATAATACTTCAGCTAAAAGCAAAACAAAGATACACATAATTTGTCGTCTAGTGGTTTAGAGAAGAGATAAGACTTCCACGGATATAAAATGTGCCGCGTCCGATTCCCTCCACGTGGACTAATTATGATATTTTGGGTTCATCAGGACCGTTTGTGTTGCGCATCTTAATCTTCCTTTTCTATTTTATGAATTAACTTTCAGAAGATTATATAAACTCCACATTAATTTTTAAACTTTCCTCGTTTTTGTTTCCTACGGAAGCAACAAAACTATTTTGACTATCCTACATTTTTGGTAAAAGTTTGTTGGCGCCGCTGGGCTTAGTCTCTGTTTTCGGCCGACTTTTAAAATTGCGGCTTAGGCCTTTTCACACGCCTCTCTCTCGTTAGTTATGATCTCAACAAAGCCCATTTAAAATGTTATCTCTTCCTCTTTTCCACCTCACAGAAAATCTGAAAAATAGAAAAAACTTTAAACTGAGGATTAAACAACTCCTATTTAAGAGCATCCACATTGGTCATTTTTTGTGAATGTCTTTAAATATATATATATATATATATAAAATTAGTGTTTTAAAATGTGTAAATAGTATGCATAGTGTCTTCCTATAAACACTCTGGATTTCTAAAATGTAAGTGTACATCGTATGTTATAAGACACCAATTTTTATTTCGCTTAACTATATAGAGACTAATTCGTTTATAATTAAAAGTCAATTTCATTTAAAAATCAATTGATAATCAATAATTTCACTCAAATTTATTGTATATTATTTTAACTTTTTTTGACACACATTTGAGATTGTATATTAGTATGTAACAAAATTAATTTATGATTTATCAAAGTGCTTGGTTGTTTTCATTTTTGTGAAATCTCTTTACTGTCAAATATTTTCTTTCTTTTCCAGCATCTATTTGATTCTTTATTGATTTTGTTCAGTTTTTCTAATTCATATATCATATAATAGTATTAGTAGACGTTTACTAAGTTTTTATATGTTTCCAGTTCTAGTCGATGTCTAGATTTGTTTCTCACTTTTTTTATTTGGTTTTCTTCCGCTTACAGCATCTACTTACTTTCTTGATGATTTTAAACTAATTTTAGATTTTCTGACATTTTTAAATTGCTTATATATATATATATATATATATGATATTCGCAGATACGTTATCATTACACTCATTGTCATTTTATGTTTAAAATTTCATTCCTTTAATTTGTAGTATCAAAAATGACTAAAGCTATTGCTCTTGTTATCTTTATGGTCGTCATCGTTCTAGGTTTGTTTTATAACCAGCTAATATTTTTTCTACGTTCTTAGGGGACTATTTAACAACTGGCTTCCCATCACTAACCAGCTAATATAAATGTTTTTTTTTATATTAGGAATGGTGACACAGAAAACGCAAGGAGAAGACAAAGTATGTTATGATTATATTATAACAAAACACGAAAACTGTGAATCGATGGTCTGTGGATATGAGTGTAGAAAGCAGTATAATGGAGACGGCGTGTGTTATGATACCAAAAGCACGACATGCATTTGCTCTTTTCCTTGTTAAACCCTCATTTCATCTCTCTTTAATTGTTATCCACAAACTATCACCAATTATATTATTTAAATTATATAATATTGCAGTCTTTTATAGTTTCTTTATTTTATAATATTTGACATGAACTATAAACTGCTACTTAATATATATATGTTTATCATCATCAATATTAACAACAAAATTTGCAAAGTAGCCATGAATGGAGCATAAATCTCGATGCAAATTTTAAAATTTTAATCTAAATAAAATATTAAACAAAAATCAAATCTAATTGGTTTGCGGTGATTTGCAGTGGTCAAAATTTTTTTAAAAATAGTAGAATAAAATTCTAGTATAACAAATAATTCAAATATTTTATCTCTTGTCACAGTTTATAATGTTTACAGTCGTTTTAAATGTTTTGTTAAATTTATGTATAATTTATAATTGAATATTTTTAAACAAAAAAATTGAAATATAAGGTATTGAATGAAAACAATTTACTTGAAAATATATTTTCAAGAAACCAAAAAATATTATGTGTATTTTATACTATAATTTTAGTTAATGTATTTTTAAAATTTAATCTTTTTTAATATGTTTAAACCATAAGTTATATTATTTATTTATTTTGGTCAAATCAAACTATAAGTTAACTAATTTTTAACGACAAATAATTTTATTAATCTAAATCAAAATTATAAAGTCAGTGAATATTTTTTTTGGAAAACAAATTAATTAGAGCACATGGACAATAGACTGCTGAAAAAAATGACTTCCACGGATATTAAAGTATGTTGGATTCGATTTCCTACACGTGTAGTAGCTTTGATGATATGTGTTCATCTTGAGTCTTGACGTCTATTCTTCCTTTTATTTTTTAATTTATAAACGACAATTAAAATCACCTGCGTCGCTGAAGAAAATGTCCAAACCGAACTATATATACTTAGCTATTGCATTTACAAAATATTATCAAAGAAAGACAACAAGTGGTAAAAAACAAAAATCTCAAGGTCTTGTTTCTTGTTCTTTCCTCTGTAATGGTCAAAGAATAAACAGGGTTTAAGGTAATGATGCTGTCGATGATGATGATGTAATGTTGTTCATGATGATTGGCTCATCACATTCACAAAGATTGAGCAACAAAATCTTTCTCCTCCTCCTTACACTTGTTCACTGCCACTAGGTTCACCATTTTTGAGAATATTGAATTTGCAGAGAGGGCAAGTGGCATTGATCCTTAGCCATTTGTCTACGCATACACTGTGGAAATGATGTCTACAAGGAAGTTCCCTAAGTTCTACTCCATCTTCATACTCACATAGACAAATGCTACATTCCTGCAACGGTTTTTTTCCTCAAATAATTTCAGTATCTCTATACCCAAATTCAATGTTTAAACAGATTTTGGTTACTTACAGCATCTTCGCAAGATAACACGCGTTCGGTTTGAGACTCAGCTCCAAATCCAGTCATTATCCCTCCTTGAGTTTCCCGGACTCCGCCATTCACTTTCTCGGAATTCTTTACCGTGACAAACTTGAATTTTAAAAGCCTTTCTATCTCTTCATCAGGCGCACCTTCCTGAAAAATAATAGTAAAGACATTTGAAACCAAAACAGAGTTCAGAAACAGCTTATTAGGATGCATCAAAGAACCAAAGGATTCATTTTTCTCCATCCTCTATGGTTTCTTTACCTGATCTGCTAACGCATACAAGATTGCGATGATGCAAGGTAAACAACAACAAACAGCAATACCGATTAGACTAGCAACCGTAACGCATATGACAACAAAGATAACATCAAAGGCAAGGAATGCAACACAGAGCCTGCAAAATACAAGAAACAAATATTTCTTTTATCGAAGAAACAATCTTTTGAGAAGATAGAGCACAATTAACTGATCAAGTAACAAACCAGTAGAGTTGAGGCGAAGACTGAGCTAGTGCTTCGGTATCAGCTGTTACCCAGTAAAACCCAATGATCCACCACACAAAAGAGAACATTGTATTCGCAGATTCGAGGTGCTTGGTGAAACTGGAACGGAGGAAAACAGTAAAAATTCAGCTCAACATTTGTATATAATAGGAAATTTAATCATTTAACCTAGTTTAAACTAAAGATTCAATCATTTAACCTAGTTTCAGAGACATAGAAGAAAAAGAGGAAATAGGAAATTTAACCTAGTTTCATGATCATCATCAGCTTCATCGATGCCATAACCATCAGATTCATCTTCACTTCCACTGTGAGATCCTTGATTCGAGGAATCATCTCCACTAAGAGAATTAGCTTCTCGGCGTCGTTTATACTCAGCAATTACACAACCAACATGAAACAAACACTGCAAATTATACCCAATTATCCACAACCTTAGAGGAACATCAGGATTTTCTTCAGAACTAAACCCTAAAATCACAATTGACGCTATCACAAAGAGAAAATTCCAAACTATATCGAGAAATATAATGGGTTTCCAGTAAGCCCATTCACTCTGCCTCTCCTCTAGCTGCTCAGCTGCTACTTCACGAACTCGAACGGAAGGCTCTCGGAGCATCATCCTGCGGTTACTAGCACGACGGAGAAGTCTCGCTGCCGCACCACGAATCGGTTGGGAAGAGCGCGTGCGGTTACGTCTGTTCCGACCCAGAAGCGGCGAAACATCCATCGCATCAGTCGTCGGAGAAGAAGATGCGGGAACAGGGATCGATTGATTCATTAAACACAGAAAAGCCTCAGAATCTAAAGTTTCGAAATTTTAATCGGGTGAGTAAAGATTGGATCTTGGGTAATCGGGTTGATCCGGAATGGTTTGAATTTCGATGGGTCGGGATTGAATCCGCTGGAAAACTGGGGATTGTTAGGTGGATGATTATAGGTTTTGAGGATCAGTTTCTAAGAAACTAAAGAAAATTTGAAAACGACAAAAGAATGTTCCCATTCACGTTCGATCAGAGTATTATTCTCTCTCTTTTTTTTTTTTTTGTTTTGGGTCAAATAATTTGTTATACTTAATTATTATCAATCTCCTCATTAATTAAAAAAAAACGTGATTGGTGTTGGTAAAGTTGTTGTTTAGGGAGATTTATTAATCTCGGGACGTGATACGTGGATTTTGTTCCGTCTGACTAACCCAGAATATCATGCTAAGTTTTAAGTTTTAACTAAAACAATTGATGACGAGTGAATTAATCCTTATTCATTTATGTTTTAGTTTTCATTTAAAGTTTTGATTTTTAATTGAACTCAAATTTTTCTGTCTATATCTTTGAGATTTTTATCCCTTTTACAGCATTTATATAGTCAACTTTTAGAGATCCTTCATATTTTAAATTCTGATCTTTATCCATTTCTAAATTCTACTGAATTAATAGTTGATTTTTTCCATACTTTCTATAGTTTGTGATAGTTTTGTTTTCATTCATATATCATAGGGGTGGACAAACGAGAATTCGCGACGAAATTTTACAGAAATGAGAATGAGACGAGAATTTAGGAATAAAAAATCTAGTCCCATTTATGTTCTTTAAAAACTATGGGACGGGAGCGGGACGAGAATGGAAATTCCCAAAAATAAACATGACGAACAAATTAAAAATTATAAAATAATAAATTATCTTAGATAAGTTCATTTAATAATAAGAAAAAAACTTAAAATTCAGAAACAACCCAACATAAACTTCAGTCATAAATCATCAAAATCAAAATAAAACCAAAATAAATTGCAGAAATGTAAAATCCTAATAAACTAAGTAAGTAATCTTCATTTTTCCTCGCATTATTTCTCGTTTGATTGTTTAACGAATTATGTGCATACAAATTAAAATAAACAAGAATATTAACTAGTTTGAAATAACATATTTTTAATCATACAAAATATGAAATATGAAAATATTTTAATTAAAATACTATAATTTATGGTACCTTATGTGATTTGATATATACTATTATTATTATGTGTTATATATAATTTTTTCGAATGAGATTTCGGGAATTCTCATTTCCGTCCTGTCCCATTTCCAAATGAGAATCAAAAATTTATCCTATATGGGAATATCCTTTTAAATGGGACAAAAATTTTCTTGCGGGAATGAAACGGGATGGTACAAAACGGGACGAGACGAAATAGGACGGAAAATTGTGCCCACCCCTAGAAATATGTATGTATTTAATTTCACATATATATATATATATATATATTCATGTGCACAGTACCATCACACATTCACACTCATTACTTTTTACTCAAAGTTTTCATTTCTATTATATCATCAACGATGTCTAAAGCCACCGTTATTGCTATCTTCATGTTTGTCCTCGTTTTAGGTTTGTTTCGTATTATAACATATCATCCGATTTTTTTTTTTTAAAGATGAATTCATCCATACTAAAACATTTCCCTGTTTTTTCTCTTTTCTTTGATTCTTCATCGCCCTTTATTTTAAACTGAAAACTGAGATTATATATGTTTTAAATGTTTGTATTAGGAATGGTGACAAAGGAGACTCAAGGAGAAGAACTATGTCATGAATACATTACAAATCAAGAACCTTGTCAAGAGAAACTCTGTGTTAATCAGTGTTTTTGGAGCATACGAATGGAAAAGGCTCGTGTATGCCATCAAGCAAGACCTGCCTCTGCACTTATAGCTGCACTATTTGATTTTCATTTTTCTCTATAAACTATCATCGATTCTAGTAATAAAATAATGGGTTGGAAAAAAATGGAAATTGCAATCTTTTCTAGTTTCTATGTGAATGTGAATTATGATTTCAATTATTTGGCATGAACTATAATTTGATATTTGACGTGTAACTCCAATTTCGTTTTGTTCCTTTTCCATTTATCTGAGCTTTTGCGTAAAGACAACAATCAAAATCAAGTGAACGTAAGGGATAAGTCAAACTAAGCCTAATTTATATGTTAACTTCGCTAATGGGTCTAATTTTAGGCCCATATAAAGTATTTAATTTTCTAAAGGCCCATTTGAAATTGAATCAAGCCTCAATCTTCATTTCTCTTCCTGACTCTACGAGTTTGGGAGATTGAAGCCTCCTTAACAAAGGCTGAGACAGACACTAGCTTCTTCTCCAGATACAATCTCTTTCGATTTTACAGAAATGTCTTTGATTCGTCTCTCCCGCCACAATCGATTCTCTTTAACATTCCTCACGCGCCACCTTCACAACGAAACAGCCTCCGCATCTTCCTCTTCACGACTCCGAGACCATTACAATTATCAACCACCACCGCCTTTGTCATCAACTAACCCTAACCAGGAGAAGAATAAGAAGCCAAAGAAGCCGCAGTATCGTCCACCTTCGTCTCTAGAAGGTGTGAAGAAAGTGCACTCTGATCTTCCCTTCGATTTCCGGTTTAGTTACACAGAGAGTAGTTCTAATGTCAGACCGATTGGTTTGAGAGAACCAAAGTACTCACCTTTTGGTCCTGATCGGTTAGACCGGGAATGGACCGGTGTTTGTGCCCTTGCCGTGGATCCAAAGGTAGTGTCAGTAGATGGAGTGGAGGAGGATCCAAAGCTTAAAGAGAAAAGAAGGAAGATGAGGGAGAAGATCCAAGGGTCATCACTAGCTGAAGCTGAAAGGAAGTTTCTTGTGGAGCTATGTCAGAGGAACAAAACTAAACGCCAAGTCAATCTCGGTACAATCTTCATTTCTACATTAAAAATGTCATTTTTCTTCAGTCACCATTAATGAATTAAGATTCTTATGTTAAGTGGTTACTTTGGTTTTGTGTAGGAAGAGATGGTTTGACTCACAATATGTTGAATGATATTTATAATCATTGGAAACACGGTGAAGCAGTTCGTGTTAAATGTCTTGGAGTTCCTACTCTTGATATGAAGAATGTTATCTTCCATCTTGAGGTATCTTTTGATCCATGTGGTTTAGTTTTTAGCTAATTGGGGGAATCTGAAGAATGATTCTTGGATTTGTGTTGTTTGTTGTTTATAGGATAAAACGTATGGTCAGGTCGTCTCTAAACATTGTGGTACACTAGTGTTATATAGAGGACGAAACTATGATCCTAAGAAAAGGCCTAAGATTCCATTGATGTTGTGGAAACCTCATGAACCGGTGTATCCTAGGCTGATTAAAACAACCATTGATGGTCTAAGCATTGAAGAGACTAAAGCAATGAGAAAGAAAGGGCTAGCGATTCCTGCCCTTACAAAACTCGGTGCATAACCTTTTCCTTGTCTTGTTTATTTTCAAATGCCTGAAATCTCTAGCTCACTTTTGCCTGAAATCTTTTGTTTCAGCCAAGAATGGTTATTACGGTAGTCTTGTTCCAATGGTGAGAGACGCTTTCCTCGTAAGTGAATTGGTTCGGATTGATTGCTTGGGATTAGAGAAAAAGGATTACAAGAAAATTGGAGCAAAGCTTAGGGTGAGATGTTTCTTCCTATCTCTTTCACTTTGCTGCTTCATGTTTTCTGTTTGAACAAACACACTAACATCAAAGTTTTGTCTGTGAAGGATTTGGTCCCTTGCATCTTGGTGACATTTGACAAAGAGCAGGTCGTGATGTGGAGAGGTCGAGACTATAATCCACCTGAAGACGACGGTGTTCATCGGCGAACTTCCATAGACTCTGATATCGATTTAAGTTGTAGCAGAACCTGAGTAGTCTTGATCCCACTTGTACAGTTATATTATGACTTGTGAATCTGTGATATCTTCCTATTATTATTTGAGCAACCTTATAAACACTTTAACCAGAATTCATGTGGTATATTACGAAAACTGCCATTAGAAAATAAAAAATTTGCTAGCAAATATTTAATCAGTTATTAAGGGTAAATTAGTCTAAATAATTTTAATATAAATTAGTTTTAAATCTTATTAATGATCAAAATAGTTATATATTTAGTTACTCATAAAATAACATTTTCTTTTAAAAAAAATAGAATTATTTTTTTAAATATTTAATATGAATACGTTTATCAGAAAAATTATTATTTATAATAAAACTTTGTTAATAATGATATGTTTCTTCATATGAAAATAATTTACTTAAAGTTATTAATATTTATTGTTAATTTTACATTGCAATAATTTACTATTATATATAACCTTTATACATTTCTTTTTTCTTTATGCATATATAATACAATGTTTTGAATTTTTTTTTTGTTAATACTAATCCCCCTCATTTTAATATGATCATATGTTTAAAAAAATAATAATCAAATTATATTTACAATAAAGTTATGTATTTTTTCCCACATATGTAATGATTTAAATTTCTTAAAACAGACATGAATTTATTTATATTTATACTACACTTTATTAGAAGAAATAGCATGTACAAATTTATACTATTATATTGTTTACATAATCTAATTAACACAATATATTTATTTATTAGATCTTTAATTAAAAAGATAAACGGATTTATATTTATAAAATTCAAAATTCAAGTTTGAAAGATTTACATATTTATTCCGGATTATAAGAGTAAGAGTTTACCAAACTTTATATTTTTCATTAATTTAGTTTTAATTAAGATATATTCAAATATATAAACTCAATTGATTTTCTCAACTGATTTATTGCAAAAGAATATCTAAATTCAAAATTGTAAAACAGATTATCTAAGATTTAGGCAACCGGTATATATATATTTGGAAACTATTGATTTGTTACTAATTTAACATTTTTCTTATGAAATCATAAGAATCAATAAACGAATTATTTGGTAGATTTAATTAGAATATTCTATATTCAAATCAATCAGCTTACTCTGCAAGCTAAATTACTCACCCCATTCACTATATAAAGAGGAATTCTCGAGTACACAATGCATCATCTTGCCAAGGTTGTATTTTTATTTTTAATGTTAATTTTCTATTATTTTATTTTATCAAAAACTGAAGAAACGTTTGTATTTAATTTGCATAGTTACGATTCACTTACAGTTTGACTCTATTCATTTCTAATAATCTGATAGCACATTCAATTTTTGTAGAATCCATTGACAATTCTACCGAGGTATGTTTTCTAAATACAATAAACAAATCCAAAATATGCAATCCTTAGTGTTACGGTTTGATTCTAATTTTGTTCGGTTTGATTCTAATTTTGTTTGAAACAGCGGTTCCATCTCTCCACTTCTGCAAATATTGTTTGTTAAAAGGTTTAACATATTATTATCTTTCACACAAATTAAAATGTTCCTCTTTTTTTTACGTATAGGTTTTGCTGATAATTCTAAATCCCCCTTTTACATCAATTGAAACGGTGGCTACTACACATACATAGCCTTAACACAATAGATTGAAACCCCCTTCCTAAGTGAGTTTCTCTGCCTTCTCTCTTCATTGTTATGGTCTATGCAAAATACAACTGTATATACTAATATTTATAAAAATTTTGTAGGACTATTTATGAAATAGTGTTGACTGGTCTAATAAAGTAAGTGAATATGATGATCGGAAACAAAGCTGGAAAACCACTCTTCTCATATCTAATTTACAATACTTATAATAATATATATGATTATATAAACTAACGAATTACGAAGTATACATTTCCCGGCGCTGCACAGCGCCGGTTACTATCTAGTATTATTTTATTTTTGATAAATTAAATCATTAATAGATATAAAACATTTACCCACATTACAATACAAAAATTCTTCATTTCGTAACATGAAGTTGTACTTCGCAAATCAGTACTAACATCAGTTTGAAAATCTTATTTTTATTTTATGAAACGTATCGTTCCTAAAAGAGTGTTGTATTTCGTCGTGATGCACAGATTAAATTTCAGAAACTGCCGTATTCAGTTGAAACCGTTTGGTAGTTACATTCACAGCTATGCTGATCGAACGAAGCTTAAGTCAAATCTGGTGTTGGGAGATTTGACCAAATCCGGTCGGGTCGATGAAGCACGCCACATGTTCGATAAAATGCCTGAAAGGGATGAATTTACGTGGAACACTATGATTGTTGCTTACTCGAATTCAGGGAGACTAGGTGATGCAAAGCAGCTTTTTCTTAGACATCCAGCGAAGAGTACAATCTCGTGGAATGCTCTGATATCTGGGTACTGCAAGTATGGACCTGAAGATGAAGCTTTTAGTTTGTTTTGGGAAATGCAGTTTGATGGAATAAACCCTAACGAGTATACTTTAGGGAGTGTTCTTAGGATGTGTACTTCACTTGCTTTACTTTTGAGAGGTGAACAGATTCATGGGCATACGATAAAAACCGGGTTTGATTTGGATGTTAGTGTGGTTAATGGCCTTCTCGCTATGTATGCACAATGCAAACGCATCTCTGAAGCTGAATACCTCTTTGGGACAATGGCAGGTGAGAAAAATAATGTTACATGGACTTCAATGCTCACTGGGTACTCTCAGAATGGATTTGCTCTTAAGGCAATCGAGTGTTTTAAGGATATGAGCAGAGAAGGAAATCAATCGAATCAGTATACATTTCCTAGTGTTTTAACTGCTTGTTCTGCAGTTTCTGCTCGCAGAATAGGAATTCAGGTACATGGCTGCATTGTTAAGAGCGGTTTCAAGACAAATATCTTTGTACAGAGCGCATTAATTGATATGTATGCTAAATGCAGAGACTTGGAAACCGCAAGAGCTTTGTTAGAAGGTATGGAAATTGATGATGTGGTTTCTTGGAACTCGTTGATTGTGGGGTGTGTTAGACAAGGTCTTAAGGAAGAAGCTATGTCCTTGTTCGGAAGAATGCATGAGCGAGATATGAAGATAGATGATTATACAATCCCATCGATTTTAAATTGTTTTGCTTCGTCTAAGACAGAAATGAAGATAGCTTCTTCTGCTCATTGTCTGATTGTTAAAACTGGATATGGAGCTTACAAGCTGGTGAATAATGCGCTTGTGGATGTGTATGCTAAAAGAGGAATCATGGATTCAGCGTTGAGAGTGTTTGAAGGGATGATTGAGAAGGATGTGATATCTTGGACGGCTCTTGTCACAGGGAATACACATAACGGATCTTTTGAAGAAGCATTGAAGTTGTTCTGTAACATGAGACTTGGAGGCATTTCTCCTGACCAGATTGTTACAGCGAGTGTATTAAGCGCCTCGGCGGAGTTAACTCTTCTGGAGTTTGGGCAACAGGTACATGGGAATTATATTAAATCTGGTTTTCCATCATCTTTGTCAGTAAACAACTCTCTTGTGACAATGTACACCAAGTGCGGAAGCTTAGAAGACGCGAATGTAATATTCAACTCTATGGAAATCAGGGATTTGATAACATGGACTGCTCTTATTGTTGGTTATCGGCAAAGCAAAACCAAGGACTCGCTGCAATCATACCATTCGATGATAGGCAGTGGCATAAGACCGGATTTCATTACCTTTATCGGGTTACTATTTGCTTGCAGTCATGCAGGTCTCGTAGAAGAAGCTCAAAACTACTTTGACTCAATGAGAACAGTATATGGAATCACACCAGGACCTGAACACTATGCCTGTATGATTGATCTCTTTGGTAGATCTGGTGATTTCGTCAAAGCCGAGGAATTGCTGAATCAAATGGAGGTTGAACCAGATGCAACTGTATGGAAAGCGATTTTGGCTGCAAGTAGGAAGCATGGAAATATAGAAAACGGGGAAAGAGCAGCAAAAACTCTCATGGAATTGGAACCAAACAATGCTGTTCCTTATGTTCTGTTATCAAACATGTATTCTGCAGCGGGAAGACAAGACAAAGCTGCAAATGTTCGTAGATTGATGAAATCTCGTAACATTAACAAAGAGCCTGGTTACAGTTGGGTAGAAGGAAAAGGTAAAGTTCATAGCTTTATGTCTGAAGATAGAAGACATCCGAGAATGGTTGAGATATATTCCAAGGTTGATGAAATGATGCTTTTAATTAAAGAAGCTGGTTATTTAGTGGATATGAGTTTTGCACTCCATGACTTGGATAAGGAAGGCAAGGAGCTTGGTTTGGCTTACCATAGTGAGAAATTAGCTGTAGCGTTTGGTCTACTTGTTGTACCATCTGGAGCTCCAATCCGGATCATCAAGAACCTCTGCGTCTGTGGGGATTGCCACAATGCAATGAAGTACATATCGAAAGTATATCTTCGGCATATAATCTTAAGAGATTCGAACTGCTTTCATCACTTTAGAGATGGAAACTGTTCTTGCGGAGACTATTGGTAACATTTTTGTATTAGAAGAGAAACTCGGAAAATTCTGCATTTTGGAAGCTACAAAGTTACAAACTTACAATTATACACTTTCAAACTGCTATTCCATGTGGTTGCAGAGGTCAGTGAGTTTTCATAACCAAAACATCGCTATACGTGTGACCAAGAAAATCTCTCGAAGTCAAAAAGATATATATAAATCAATATCTGTGTAGAAAAGCAGCCATTAACCCAAAATGCTCATTTCCTCGCATGCTCAGGTATCAAGCGATGACGCAGCGAAACAGATGCACCAGCGAGTTCTGCAAGAAGAGAAAGATAAGCATTTTGCAGGTGGTACTTATAAAAGACAGAAGAGTGTTGCTGAAAAAACCTTGAGCTGTGAAATCAAACAATGGAGGAAGTGCTCTTCCATTAGGCAAGGATGCTCTCGGGTCTCTCAGATCATCGAAGAATGGGTGTGCACAAGCTTCAAGCTGAAACCAGAAAGGGGTTAGAGCAGCCATTGTAAATGATGTCAGAAAAAAAATCAACTGGGCTTCTCTCTTACCGCTGTGCATCTCAGGTTTGGTGAATACTGGAGCAATCTAGAGGCAAGATCCATTGCTTCTGGAGATACCTGTCTCCGGAAAATCTGGAGAAAAAAACTCGGAAGAATTTGAGTATGAAAAGTTGCAGATTCATTCATTGTAAGCAAAAGATTCATTTAGATATATACCTTGTGCCATGGCTGTGCTTTTATCTGAGGGAACTTAAAATCATTGTAACGAGGATTCATGTTCTTTATCTCTTCCCTTGCTGGTGTCCCCAAAATCTAATTATACACAGAAAAATTGCAGAAACAACTTTTAGAAGAATCTGAGAGCCCCAAAAAAAAAACAGATGAAGAAAAAATCCAATATGTTAATACCTTGATGATCTCCACCAATTGATCAACGTTGGTCTCTCCAGGGAATAGAGGCTGTAGACATTTAGCAATAGAGAAGTTCAAAGAAAATGTCTTAAACCAAAAAGTTAAAACTCAGAATGAAAGATTTCTTACATGTCCAAGGAAAAGCTCGGCCATGACACAACCTACAGACCACATATCGATGGCGTTTGTGTACTCAGTAGCTCCAAATATGAGTTCTGGAGCTCTGTAATACCTTGAGCATATGTAAGATATATTTGGTTCTCCTGGGATCTGATACGCACGAAAACATCATTCCCTACTCAAGTTTTCTAATAGAACCTGAAAAACACATTTAGAGCTATCAAACCTACCAGCATTTTCGCGCTTCCGAAATCGCATATCTTAACCTCATGAGTAACATTATTGACCTGCCAAATGCAACATCGAGTCAGAAAAAAGAACTACTAGTCTACTATCCTCACAAGAGCTACTTTTAAATGCTTACTAATAGGTTTTGCGGTTTAATGTCACGGTGACACACTCCAACAGCTCGATGAAGATAATTCATTGCACGGCAAATCTGGTTTCAACAAAAGTTTCTTAAAACACCAAAAAGAGTTGAGAATAGACTTCACACAAAGAGAGTCTGATTCCTTTTTACCTGATAGGTATAGAGCTGAATATAAATCAAAGGCATATGATGATTCATCTTGGTGTAAGATCTTGAAGCGCGGTAAATAGTCTCGGGTACATACTCAAGAACAAGGTTAAGATAAAGCTCGTCTTTCTCAGTGGTAGAGAAGAAAGAGTGCTTGAGCTCAACGACATTAGGATGATTAAGCATTCGCATAATCATAAGTTCTCTATTTTTGTATCTCTTGTCCTGTAACACTTTCTTGATTGCAACTTTTTCTTCTGTCTCTAAGGACTTAGCCTACATCAGAAACCTTTAATGAACATCATCTCACATTTTAAAGCAATTATTTGAGAATGTTTTTACCTGAAAGACAACACCGAATGAGCCAGTGCCAATTACATGTTCAGCTCTGTACGAAATTGTCTGTATAAGAAGAATCAAAAAATCAGATTTCATGAAAAGTTTTAGAAAAATGTAACAGAGAAGTGAAGCAAAATCTTAAAATTTCACCTTTTCTTTTTGATCATTCAAACCCTTCTTTTTAGTGGTAATAATACGTCCAGATTCGGTCCCATTTCCTTTGATAATTCCACCGTCCGTATCCTATCAAATTCCAGAAAAAAATTTGAGCTCCAAGATCTCAAAGAAACAAGCAATCAGAAAATTTTCAAATTTGTATAACCTTGTCATCTCCAATTCCCATCTCGATGATTTCTTTTGGTAATTGATCAGAATTCTCAGTCGTAGAGACAGATTCGCCTTTATTCTTTTCTAAAACAGAGCCTTTCTCGTACGTCGTCGTTTCGGTAGTCTCTGTTTCGGTAAGCTTTGATCTCGGAGTCTCAGAATCTCCAACCTGACGGAAGGTGACAAAAAAAGGTTAGACCTTTGAACAAAACCAAATCCCAAAAGTTAATTAAATAACTAAAAGTTATCGACATTGCTTGCTTACGTTATCAGAAGAGACGAAATTGCGTCCAGAGGCGATACTCGTCAATCTACGAACCACATTCATCGTTTAATATATAAATAAAACAGAATTTTCCTGAGAAAATTTAAAAATGGGCTTTTCACGAGAAGAGAAAAGAGAGAAAGAGAGAGAGACGCTGCCACTTTCTCTCCTCTTCCTTCTTCTTCTTCTTCTTTTTCTTCCCTCCTCTGCCAGAAATCGAACAAAGAAACCAAAAGAGAAAGATATATTTTTCTTCTTGACTCGGACTATATATATAAAGATTTTATTAATAGCAATTTGTATCTGCGGCGGAGCGGATATAGCTTAAAATATACAGGTGGCATTTCTCGCCATGGTCAAAGACCAATCATTCTCACCCCCCTTAATTTCTGTTCAGAGATTTCACAAAAAAAAATGGGAAACAAATCTGTACAGAGATCAATTGACAATCGTGGCCGTTTATTAATCTAACGGTGGCGATTGAATATTTTCTTAGGCATGCATGATGATATCTGAAATGACTAAAATAACCTTTTAAGTTGACGCGCGCGGTTTTTTCGGGAGTTTTGTTTGACCCTTTTCTTTCGGCCGTTTGTAATTTATTTAGCCGAACAAATACGATCTTAATGACGTCCGATTATGTACGCCTAGTCCAAAATAAGATATTTAAAATGTTTTGTTAACAGTATTTATGTTTAAATCTTCCTGTTTTTCAGACATCCTCCTTTACTTTCTCTTATTTTTTTAAAATTAACTTATTTTCGAAAATCTTTGGACAAAATGCTGGTGACAGTCACGTGCACTCACTGCACATGATTTGATACGTGTTTACTCTATAATGGATTTTAAACAGCTTATTCGTAGCCCATTAGATTTCAGTCTAAGCACATTAATGGCCCATAATAGGCCCATAATGTTAGTCTATGATGGGCTTTAGTGTAGAATGCTCAGCCCACAATAATAACACTGATATAAATCCAGATTATTTGTGTAATATATTTTTCATATTGACTCTCATGGAATAGATGATATTTCTTTTAGGAGATTTTCAACGTAATTAAGTCTGCAGGGTTGATCATAAGTTCTCGGTAAGTTTAGCTTACTTGTTTGTTTATTCATTTAGAAAAGAAAAAAAATTAATATGGTTTAACATTTGTTGTGTATAGTAAACCAATTTTAAAATATGTTGTAGTTTTACAAGCGATAAATCACATATGACACTGCAATTAAACTTGGATCTAGCATTATCACTGTAAAATGCAACTGGAATCTATATTCATGCCCTCACGTGTTTCATTCTTCGTTTGTTACTTTTTCTACCTAATATTGGAAAAAGTACCTGGTCTCTCACTTTCCTCTGAGCCTCTTACATTACAAAACGACTGTACCAACTACCACAAACCAAACAAAACACGGATTGAACTTCTCCCTAATAAAAACTCGGTGACATCATTGAATGCTTTTCAGATTTTATCGATTCATTACAAATATACGCAAAAAAAAGAATTACATTTCATCAACATGATCCAAAATAAAACCATCCAAATAACAACATTTTTTTTGTTTTCGTTTGTTGTTTGGTTTTTCAAATTTTATCGAGTCAATACCCGAACCATCACACCACGGATTCCCTTACAAAATGAGGTTCGTTCTTGACTCAATCCCCACCGTACGCAT